>CAKNXH010062227.1:10116-30850 GCA_932178445.1 Andricus quercusramuli
CCAAAAGACATGAATTTTCAACTTATGTTATGAATCTTTAACAAAAGCAGTTACATTTTCAGTTCAAAAATAAATTTTTAATAAAAAAAACTAACAGTTTTTCGACAAATTAGTTGAATTTTCAACTAAATAGTTGATTTTTCAAGCAAAAAGATTAATTTTCTACCAAAAAAATAGGAATTTCCGACAAAATACATGAACTTTCAACTAAAAAAGATGAGTTGTGAACCAAAAATGGAATATTAACATTTTTTATTTAAAAAATGAATGTTTTATCAAAAAAATTAGTTCACAACCAAATAAAAACAACAAATTTTCAACATTATAGTTGAATTTTCAATTCAAAAAATTGCTTTTCATAAAAATTGTTGAATTTCCTACAAAGTAGATTAATTTTTTACCGAATAGTTAAATGATATTAATTTTCTACCGAAATAGATGAATTTTCAACTTAAATTATGAATCTTCAACTAAAACAGTTGAATTTTCAGTTTAAATATAAATTTTTAATAAGAAAAACTAACAGTTTTTCGACACATTAGTTAAATTTTCAACTAAATAGTTGATTTTTCAAGCGAAAAGATTAATTTTCTACCAAAAAAATAGGCATTTTCGACAAAATACATGAACTTTCAACTAAAAAAGATGAGTTGTGAACAAAAAATGGAATAGTTACATTTTTTATTTAAAAATGAATGTTTTATCAAAAACATTAGTTTACAACCAAATAAAAACAACAAATTTTCAAAAATATAGTTGAATCTTCAATTCAAAAAATTGCTTTTTAACAAAATTGTTTAATTTCCTGCAAATTAGATTACTTTTTTACCGAATATTTTAATGATATTAATTTTCTACCGAAATAGATGAATTTTCAACTTAAATTATGAATCTTCAACTAAAAAAGTTGAATTTTCAGTTTAAAAATAAATTTTTAATAAGAAAAACTAACAGTTTTTCGACAAATTAGTTAAATTTTCAACTAAATAGTTGATTTTTCAAGCAAAGAGATTAATTTTCTACCAAAAAATATGAATTTTCCACAAAATACATGAACTTTCAACTAAAAACAGATAATTTGTGAACCAAAAATGGAATAGTTACATTTTTTATTAAAAAATGAATTTATTAATAAAAACATTAGTTTTCAACCAAATAAAAACAACAATTTTTCACAAAATATTTCAATATTCAACTAGACAATCGATTTTTCAAGCAAGAAGATTAATTTTCTACGAAAAGAAGATGAATTTTCCACGAAATACATAAACTTTCAATTAAAAAAAGTAGTTACATTTTTAACCAAAAATGAGGAACTTTCAACGTAACAGTTGAATTTTGAACAAAAATAATTACTTTTTCACGAAATTGTTCAAATTTTCTACAAGATAAACCAAAATGGAATAGTTACATTTTCCATTAAATCAAGTTAATGTCTTACAACAACAAAAAAGTACATTTTCAACAAAATAAAGTTTTTTAACCAAACAGAAGGATTCTCAACTAAAATTATGCAACTATAACCAAAAAATTAATTTTGAGCCAACCAAATAGTAGAATATTCAACTCAAAAAAATTAATTTTTACCAAAAAAGACGAACTTTCAACAACAAAAAATGATTTTCTCACAAAATTGTTGAGTTTTTTGCACATTAAATGAATTGTTTGCCAAATAATTAAATGTTCAGCTGAATACATGAATTTTCAACCGAGAAGATTAAGTTTCTACCGAAAAAAGATTAATTTTCAGCCCCACAGTTGCATTTTCAACAAAAAAGATAAACTCTTAACTGAAAATTGAATAGTTTACGTTTTAAATTAAAAAATTATTTTCTTACCAAAAAAAAGAACGAACTTTCAACAAAATAATTGAATTTTGGATCAAAGAGATGAATTTTTAACTATAATTATGAATCTTCAACTAGAATATAGTTAAATTTTTCACGAAATGAAGCAAGAAGCTTCATTTTTGAACAAAAAAACGAAATTTCAACAAAATATATGAAATTTTAATGAAAAAAGTAAAATATTCACCAAAAATGAAGGTTAAATTTTCAGTTAAGGCAATCAATTTGAAAAAAAACGAATTCTCAATAAAATAATTCAACTTTAAACTAAAAAAGATAAATTTACAGGCCAAAAATATAATATTTCAATTTGCAGTTGAAAAATAAATTTAAAAAATACGAGTTTTCAGTACAATTAATTAATTTTCAACTAAACAAATTAATTTTGAACTAGAAAGAAATTAATTTTCAACCAAAGAAATTTCTTTTTACTACAATGATGAATTGTCACCCAGAAATATGAAATTTTGTCTAAATAGTGGATTTTCAATCCAAAATATGAATGTTCTATTAACAAAAAAAAAAAAAAGAATTTTGAACTAAATTTTTTTTTTTCAATGAAAGAAATGAATTCTTGACAAAAAATAGAATAGTTAAATTTTCTATTAAACAGATAATTTTGTAACGAAAAAGATTAAATTTCTGTTACAAAAGGTAACATTTCTACAAAAAATGGAATAATTAAAGTGAATTTTCAACTAAAATGATGAATCTTCAACTAAAAATATGAATTTTTTATCAAATAGTTAAATTTTCAACACGAAAGATTAATTTCCTGCCAAAAAAAGACTCTTTTTCAACAAAGTTCATGAATTTTCATCTTAAAAAAAATCAATTTTGAACCAAAATTAGAATAGTTAAAATTTCAGAAAAATTAATCAACAAAAAAAAAGGAATTTTCAAGCAAACATATTTTTTTCAGAAAAAAAATGATTTTTTGACTGGTAACAGAAGAATTAAATTTTCAATTAAGACAATCAATTTTTAACCAAAAAAATGAATTCTCAACAAAATAATTCAATTTTAAACTAAAAAAGATAAATTTACATACCAAAAATATAATATTTCAATTTGCACTTAGAAAAGTAAATATAAAAAAACGAGTTTTCAACCAAATTAATTAATTTTCAACTAAAAAAATTAATTCTCAACTAGAAAGAAATGAATTTTCAACCAAAGAAATTATTTTTCACCACAATGATGGATGTTCAACCAAAAATATGAAATTTTGTCCAAATAGTGAATTTTTCAATCGAAAATATGAATGTTCTATCAACAAAGAAAGGAATTTTCAATTAAGCATTTTTTCAATGAAAGAACTGAATTCTTAACAAAAAATAAAATAGTTGAATTCTCTACTAAACAGATAATTTATTAACGAAATTACATTTCTATCACAAAAGGTAAGTTTTCCACAAAAAATGGAATAGTTAAAGTGAATTTTATTTATTAAAATAAATTTCCGAAACAAAAAACAAGTGAACTTTCAACAAATTGATTTTCAACCAGAGAAGTTAATTTTTTACCAAAAAGATAAAATTTTCACTGAAAACAGATAAATTTTCAACTAAAAATAGAATAGTTAAATTTTCAGTAAGAATAATTAATTTTCAATAAAATTAAAGTAAATTTTCGACGAAATAGTATAATTTCAACCAAGAGGATTTAATTTCTATCAAAATAGATAAATTTTAGACAAAAAATGAAAATTATATTTCCAGTTAAAAAATCAATTCTGAATAGGAAAAATCTCATTTTCAACCAACAAAATGAATTTTTAACAAAGTACATGAATTTTCAACCAAATATTTGAATTTTTAAAGGAATTTCCAACCAAGAGGATGAATTTGTCACTAAAAAGATGAGTATTCTCCCAAAATTCGAGTTTTCAATAAAATATAGAAATTTTAAACCACATACTTGAATTTTTAACCATATACTTGAATTGTAAACTAAAAAAAGTTGTTCACTCAAGAAAAAAAAATTACCCAAATTATGATTTGAGGGGATAAATAGTTTTGAATACAAAATACAAATTTTAGAATAAATATTTCTTTTTTAGGTTTATTTATTTGTTTTTAAGGTTATAGAAATATCATTTTCGCAAAATTCTTGAAGGAAATTCAAAAAGATTTTTGAAGATATCAGTTGTGTCGAAAAAGTATAATTTTTTCATTTTACAGGATTTTGCAAAATTTTAGTACAAATTTGAGTCAGTTTAAAACATATTTAGGACTTTTAGAAGTTTTGAAAATAAATGTCTTTTAAACTGACTTGAATAATCCCTAAAATTTTGAAAAATCTTTAAACATTGAAAAAAATTGCCCTTAAACCTTCCAGTTTTTTTTACAATTGTAGAGATCTTTCGAAATGTTGTGAAACATATTTAAATTTTCTTTAAAAATTAATTTCTCTAAATGAAGATATTAAACATTTTTCCAGGAATCTCAAAAAAAGTTTTTTGTTTTCTTGACCTTCTAAATATCTTACAAAATTACTCGCATTTTTCTAACAAAAAAAAAATGTTAAACTTCTGGAAAATAAAGAAAATTGTTTTCAAATATTCTAGATTCTTTTTTGACAATTCTGGAATTTAAAAAAAAAAATTTAAGTCTTTTTAAACATTCTCTTAGAATTAATTTTTCAAAATAAACAGTCCTTCTCAATCATCCCATGAATTTAAAGAACATTTTTTTAATTTTGTGAAACCTTTCAAAATCCTTAAGAAGGTTGAAAATTTTGATTTCCAAATATTCATAAATGTAATTTTGGAAATGCTTTCCAATTTTAAATTAATTTGGAATCTTTTAAAAACTTCTAAATATCTCTTAAACTTACTCGATTTTTTTATAAAACGTTCTAATCTTGCTAATTGAACATTTTAGTTAAAAATTCTTTTTCATTTTAGGAAATAATTTTAAATGTTTTGAAATATTTATAAATTTTTTCTTAAAATATATTTTTCAAGATAAAAACCAGTTTAAATTTTCCCAGGAAATTATAGAAACTTTTTTATTATCGTGAAAAATTTCAAAATCTTTAAAAAGCTTCAAAGTTGGTATTTCCAACTATTCAAAAATGTGAGTTTTTTCTAACTTTTTTGAAATATTTTATTAATTTTGAATCTTCTTAAAACTTGTGAATGTCTCTCAAAATTGATTGAATTTTTGATAAAACATTGTAATCTTGCTATCTGAAAATTTTGGCTTTAGAACCGTCCACATTTTTCGAAATTTTAAGAAACAGTTGAAAATGTTTTCGATTTCGCTCAAAATTAATTTTTTTTTAGAAATCTTCAAAAAACCTGGAAATAAACCTGGAATTGTCAGAAAATTTTTTTCCAAGATATTCGTAGACACCCTGATTTCTGTTTCTGGACAATTCCAAGTGAAATTCTTTTTTTTTCAGGTGAGCTTCTGTAAGACACACAAGGATCCGAACCATCAGGAACTCTGCGACAGTTTGTCACTGGCCTTCAAACTAGCAACAAATGGACCACTACAATTTATAAAAGCGACCGTCAAAACTAAAACCCAGTGCCGATACGAAAGTCTTCCATCAATAACACGTTTCATCGATTTGAATTTGACTTTGAAAAAAGAACCGAAGTTTAACGTTCCCAATTTTGAAATCATTTTGATTTCTGATTTTCTAACCAGACCTCTGACTCTCCTCTACGCGATCGAAAAACTAAATTACACAATCGATTTCACGATAGTGGTTCACATAATTGGCGCGACCAACGCAGAAATCGCTGGCCAAGACTACTGGAAAATTCTCTTACACTTTCTCAAGCGTCTTCAGAACTTGAGGATTATTTTCATTGGACCTGAGATTTCTGATTCTCCTTTCCAACCCAAAACTGGACTCGACTTTCCCAATTCTTCACTGGATGGTAAAACTTTAAAAGTAGAAACACACGCCTTCCGGTATGAGGATTATTATCAGAGCGACTTCTTCCTGAAGCCGGATATCATTTTGGGCTTCAATCTTCACCTCCACGAAAGCAGGCTTGGAATTTTGGAATGTACTTGGAAGGAGACGATTCTGACCTTGAAAAAAGTGGACGTTCCTTTCGTTTTAACGGCAGGAACAGAGGAACGAGCTCGGAAAGATGATGCGAGGTTCCGTGAACTTTTGGAACAGTCTGTTGATTCTGTTACTCACGAAAAGAATCCTTGGGCTGGATTAATTCCTGAGAGGGATTTTCAAACTGAAGGAGTGCTTTATTCCAACCAGTATTTGATTATTTATGATGAGTTTAAGAAACGAGGGGAGGAACCAACGAATAAGGAATCTGGTTTGGAAGAACCAGAAGATGATGGATTAGACCCAAACGTGTCTGAAGTTCATCAGTTTGAGTGTAAAGAATTAGGGATAGAAATTGAAGATTTTGAAATGAAACTAGTGATTGAGGATTCTAGTTCTGAAATAGGAGTCGAGAAATCTGAAAAAGAAGTGGAAAATTTGAAGACGGAAACGAAATCGACTGGAAATTTGGAATCTGAACTGGATCCAAAAGGGACTGAATCAGAAGAAAATTTGACATCGAAAGTCGAGAGGGTCGAGAAGGAAATTATATTCCTTAAAGAAGAAATCAAGAAATCCAAGAATGAAAATTTACAACTGAAGGAAGAAATCGAACGACTGAAAGGAGAAACTCGTTCGATTGAAGCTTTTAATCGTCAGCTCATCGAAAAACTGGCGAACAGAATTTGATTATTGTTTTAATTTAATCAACTTTATAATAATCTGGGCTTTTTTTGATAATTTAATGGGAGATTACGATTATATTGCAAATATAAGGTGTAGTGTAGTTATTAGAAGTTTTGATGTTTGATTTTTATTACTGTTTACATGGGTCGTTGAACATTATTTTTTAAATTTGAATTTCGATAATGAAAACTGTTTTTTTGTATGAGAATAAAAATAGGTAGTTTTTAAAAGATTTTTTAAATTCATTCTTCCTCTGTGGTAAATTTTGAAATTAAAATATTAAGTAAAAATTCTGTTTTTTTGTTTAAATTGATTAATATTTTTAAATACAAATTTAACAATTCAATTTTTCGTTGAAAAATTAGCTTTCTTAGTTGAAAATTCAATTATTCTAGTTGAAGATTCATCATTTTAGTGCAAAATTCTACTTTTTGCTTTAAAATTCAACTTTTCCAGTTGAAGAAAATGCAACTATTCTAATTGAATATTCTATCATTTTAGTTGAAAATTCACCACTGTGGATGAACATTAATTTCTTCAACTAAAAATTTAATTATTCAATTTTTTGTTGAAAAATTATCTATTTTAATTGGAAATTTATCTTTTTTGGTAGAAATTGATCTTCTTGGTTAAAAATTCATCTTTTTGCTTTAAAAATCAACTTTTCTAGTTGAAGATTTTAGTTTAAACTACATCACTTTGTTTGAGAACGTAACCATTTTTTTGGTTGAAAATTAAATTATTCTTGTTAAAGATTCATCATTTTAGTTGAAAATTTATTACTTGGTTTCATAATGTAAGTCTTATTAATTGAAAATTCATTTCTTTTGTTGAAAATTTGTCTTTTTTGGTAGAAATTAATTTTTTTCTTGAAAATCCATCAGTTTGGTTAAAAATTAATTCTTTTAAATTTAACTATTCCATTTTTAGTTGAAGCTTGATCCTTTTTATATAAAAATTAAACTACTTGATTGAAAATTGGTCTTTTTTAGTAAAAAATGAAAGTATTTCTTTTAAAATTCATGTATTTTGATGAAAAATATTCTTTTTCTGGTAAAAAATTAATTTTTTTGTTTGAAAATTCTGCCTTTTGATAAAGATTGATAATTTTGTTTGAAAATAAAACTACTTGGCTGAAAGTTTAAAGCGTTTGTTGAATATTCATTTTTTGGTGTAAAAATCATCACTTCCAGTTGAAGATTTCTCATTGTAGTTGAAAATTTCTCATTGTAGTTGAAAATTCATCAATTTGGTTAATTTTTTGTTGTGAAAAATTAACTATTCTATTTTTTGATGAAAACTGAACTTTTTTAATTGAAAACTTAACCATTTGATTGAAAATTGATCCTTTTTAGTTGAAAATGCAACTATTTAGTTGAGAAATTTAAAATCCATCGCGTTAGTTAAAAATTTATCTACGTTTTTAAAAATTCCTTCTTTTGTGTTGAAAATTAATTTTTTAACTGAAAATTGAACCAATTCAGGTGAATATTCCATAATTTTAGTTGAAAATTCGTGTCTTTGATTGAAAATTAATGTTCTTAACGTCAAATTTAACTATTTTTTTTTTTTTTTGAAAATGTATCTTTTTTAGTTGAAAAATCTGCTATTTTGTTGAAAATTCGTTTTTTCTCTAGCTGAAAATGTAACTAATAATAATTAATTTCTTTGGTTGTATATTAATTTTTTCAACTAAAAATTTGACTATTCAATTTTTGATTGAAAAACTATCGTCTTTAGTTAAAAATTCACATTTTTTGGTAGAAATTAATTTTCTTGGTTGAAAATTCATCTTCTTGATTGAAAATTGAATTATTCTAGTTAAAAATTCATCACTTTAGTTGAAAATCCATTATTTTGGTTGATATACAGCTATTTTTTTTAATATTCGCTTTTTTAATTGTTTTTTTTACTGGAAATTAACTATTAAATTTTTGGTTGAAAAATTATCACTCAATTGAAATTTCGTATTTCACTGTTTGAGAATGTAACTATTTTTTTTTGAAAATACGTTTTCTTTTGGTTTGAAATTAATTTTTTTAACTGCACTCTTTTTTAAAATGAGAATACATTTTTTTAAAGAAAATTTTTAAAAGATTTTTTAAATTTATATTGTTTTTCCTCTGTGGTAAATTTTGAAATCATAATATTATCTAATTCGAGAAAAGTCACCATTATTAAATATAAAAAGTTTTGAAAGAGAAAGAAGAAAATGATGAAATGATAAAATTATGTACTTGGAAAAACCTGGAAACATCAAGGAATTTTTTCGAGAGCGTGCTTAACTTTTTTTTTAATTGCAATATAAAACTGATTATAAATGATTAATTTGAAAAAGTATCTTTATATTACATTATTTAACTATTTTGGTAAAAATTCGTTTTTTTTTTTTTGGTTTAAATTAATTTTTTTAACTGAAAATTTAACTATTCCAATCGAATATTCATAATTTTAGTTCAAAATTCATCTCTTCAAGTAAACATTAATTTTTTTAAATAAAAATTTAATTATTCAATTTTTCGTTGAAAAATGATCTTTTTTTAGTTGAAAATTCAGTTATTCTAGTTAAAGATTCATCATTTTAGTGCAAAATTCTACTTTTTGCTTTAAAATTCAACTATTCCAGTTGAATATTCTATAATTTTAGTTGCAAATTCATCATTTTGGATGAACATTCATTTTTTATCTAAAAATTTATATTCCTCATTGTAGTTCAAAAAAATTGTTGGATGAAAACTGAACTTTTTCAATTAAAAACTTAACCATTTGATTGAAAATTGATCCTTTTAAGTTGAAAATTCCACTATTTGCTTGAGAAATTTAAAATCCATCGCGTTAAATTTTTTTAACATTTTTGAATTTATTTTAACAAATTAAAAATTAAACTATTCTGTTGAAAATTTCCTTTTTTATGGATTAAAATTAATTATTTTAACTGAAAATGTAATAATAATATTTTACATGAATAAATCTTAAAATTTTGTCAGTTTTATCACACACATAAATGTGTTTCTATAGAAAAAAAATTTAATTATTAAATTTTTCGTGGAAGAATTATCTCTTTTGATTGAAAATCCGTATTTTTTTTTTTTAAATTAATCTTCTTGTTTGAAAATTCAATTATTTTAGTAAAAGATTCATCATTTTTGTTAGAAATTCATTACTTTGTTTGATAATGTAACTATTTTTTTGAAAATTAGTTTTTTAACTGAAAATTCAAATGAAATATTCTATAATTTTTGTTAAAATTTCATATCTTTGGATGAACGTTACTTTTTTAAACTGAAGATTTAATTATTCAATTTTTCGTTTAAAAATTGTTTCTTTTGATTGAAAATTCGTCTTTTTTCATAGATATTACTCTTCTGGGTTGAAAATTCATCTTTCTGGTTGAAAATTAAATTATTCTAGTAAAAGATTCATCATTTTAGTTAAAAATTTATCACTTTGTTTGATAATGTAAGTATTTTTTTGAAAATTAGTTTTTTCTTATTGAAAATCAGTTTTTACTGAAAATTCCAATTGAATATTATATCAATATTTGAAAATTCATTTCTTTAAATGAATACTATTTTTTTAACTAAAAATGTAATTATTCAATTTTTCCTTGAAAAATTATCTCTTTTGATTGAAAATTCGTATTTTTGGTCAAAATTCTTTTTTTTTTTTTGAAAATTCAATTATTCTCGTTAAAGATTCATCATTTTAGTTAAAAATTTATTACTTTGTTTGATAATGTAAGTCTTATTAATTGAAGATTCATTTCTTTTGTTGAAAATTTGTCTTTTTTGGTAGAAATTAATTTTTTTGTTGAAAATCCATCAGTTTGGTTAAAAATTAATTCTTTTAAATTTTAAATTTAACTATTCCATTTTTAGTTGAAACTTGATCTTGTTTATATAAAAATTGAACTACTTGATTGAAAATTGGTCTTTTTTAGTAAAAAATGAAACTATTTCTCTTAAAATTCATGTATTTTGATGAAAAATATTCTTTTTCTGGTAGAAAATTAATTTTTTTGTTTGAAAATTCTGCCTTTTGATTAAAATTGAAGTATTCCAGTTAAATATTTATAATTCCAGATAAAAATTGATAATTTTGTTTGAAAATAAAACTACTTGGCTGAAAGTTTCAAGCGTTTGTTAAATATTCATTTTTTGGTGTAAAAATCATCACTTCCAGTTGAAGATTCCACATTGCAGTTGAAAATTCATCAATTTGGTTGAATTTTTTTGGTGAAAAATTAACTATTCTATTTTCGGAAGAAAACTGAACTTTTTCAATTGAAAATTGATCCTTTTTGGTTGAAAATTCAACTTTTTTTTTTAAATTCGTTCTTTTTTGTTGAAAATTAATTTTTAAACTGAAAATTGAACCAATTCAGTTGAATATTCCATAATTTTAGTTGAAAATTCGTGTCTTTGATTGAAAATTAATTATCCTAACGGAAAATTAAACTATTTAATTTTTTTTTGGAAAATTAATCTTTTTTAGTTGAAAAATGTGCTATTTTGTTGAAAATTCGTTTTTTCTCTAGCTGAAAATTTAACTATTCTATTTCATCATTTTAGTTGATAATTAATTTCTTTGGTTGTATATTAACTTCTTTAAATAAAAATTTGACTATTCAATTTTTGATTGAAAAACTATCGTCTTTAGTTGAAAATTCACGTTTTTTGGTAGAAATTAATTTTCTTGGTTGAAAATTGGATTATTCTAGTAAAAAATTCATCACTTTAGTTGAAAATCCATCACTTTGGTTGATATACAGCTATTTTTTTGAATATTCGTTTTTTTTATTGTTTTTTTACTGGAAATTTAACTATTAAATTTTTGGTTGAAAAATTATCACTTATTAAAATTTCGTATTTTTGATAGAAATTAATATTCTCGGGTAAAAATTTATTTCTTTGGTTTAAAATTGAACTGTTCCAGTTGAAAATTCATCACTGTTTGAAAACGTAACAATTTTTTGGAAAATACGTTTTCTTTTGGTTTGAAATTAATTTTTCAACTGAACTCTGTTTTTTAAAATCGGAATACATATTTTTTGAAGAAAATGTTTAAAAGATTTTTTAAATTTATATTGTTTTTCCTCTGTGGTAAAAAGTTTTAAAAGAGAAAAAAGAAAATGATGAAATGATAAAATTATGTACTTGGAAAAACCTGGAAATATCAAGGAATTTTTTCAGAAGAGTGCTTACCTTTTTTTTAATTGCAATATAAAATTGAATATAAACGATTTTTCATTTTAAAAATTAGCTTTATATTACTGTATTTAACTATTTTGGTAAAAATTACTTTTTTTTTTGTTTAAATTAATTTTTTAACTGAAAATTCAACTTTTCTAATTGAATATTTTGTTAAAAATTCATCTCTTTGGATGAACATTAATTTTTTAAACTAAAGATTTAATTATTCAATTTTTCGTTAAAAGATTATCTTTTTTTATTTGAAAATTTATCATTTTAGATGAACATTAATTTTTTTGACTGAAAATTTAATTATTAAATGTTTCGTTGAAGAATTATTTCTAAGAAATCCGTTTTTTTTAGAAATTAATCTTCTTGGTTGAAAATTCAATTATTCCAGTAAAAGATTCACAATTTTAGTTAAAATTCATCACTTTGATAATGTAACTATTTTTTTGGAAATTAGTTTTTTCTTCTTGAAAAATAGTTATACTAAAATTTCTTCAAATAAAAATTTAACTATTTAATTTTTGGTTGAAAAATTGTATTTTTTAGTTGAAAATTCAATTATTTTAGTTGAAGATTCCTAATTCTAGTGCGAAATTTTACTTTTTGCTTTAAAATTCAAATATTACAGTTAAAGATTCAGCATTTTAGTTAAAAATGTATCACTCTGATAATTTAACTATTTTTTAGAATTTTATTGTTAAAAATTAGGTTTGTAACTGAAAAGTTAACTATTTTAATTAAATATTCTATAAATTTTGTTAAAAATTCATCACTTTGTTTGATAATATAACTATTTTTTTGAAAATTAGTTTTTTCTTATTGAAAATTAGTTTTTTAATTCAAAATTCCAATTGAATATTCTATAATTTTAGTTAAAATTCATCTCTTTGGATCAACATTAATTTTTTGAACTAAAGATTTAATTATTCAATTTTTCGTTGAAAAATTAACTTTTTTTGTTGAAAATTCAATTAATCTAGTTTAAGACATTTTTAGTTGAAAATTCAACTTTTTGCTTTAAAATTCAACTTTTCCAGTTGAAGATTCATCATTTTAGTTGAAAATTCATCAGTTTGTTTGATAAATAATGTAACTATTTTGTTGAAATTTTTTTTGGTTTAAAATTAGTTTTTTAACTGAAAATGCAACTATTCTAAATGAATATTCTATCATTTTAGTTAAAAATTCAACACTCTGGATGAACAATAATTTTTTCAACTAAAAATATAATTATTCAATTTCTCGTTGAAAAATGATCTCTTTTGATTGAAAATTTGTATTTTTTGGTGGAAATTAATCTTCTTGGTTAAAAACTCATGTTTTTGCTTTAAAATTTAACTTTTCCAGCAGAAGATTGATCATTTTTTAGTTGAAAATTCATCACTTTGTTTTATAATGTAACAATTTTTAAAAAATTAATTTTGTTGTTAAAAATTTAATTATTCTAGTTAAAGATTCATCATTTTAGTTAAAAATTTATCACTTGCTTTGATAATGTAACTATTTGTTTGAAAATTAGTTTTCTTCTAATTGAAAATTAGTCTTTTAGCTGAAAATTCCAATTGAATATTCTATCGTTTCAGCTAGAAATTCATCTCTTTAGATGAACGTTAATTTTTTAAACTGAAGATTTAATTATTCAATTTTTCGTTTAAAAATTGTCTCTTTTGATTGAAAAATAGTATTATCTCATTGAAAATAAGTTTTTTAACTGAAAATTCTAATTGAATATTCTATCATTTTGGTCAAAAATTCGTTTCTTTGGATGAACATTATTTTTTTAACTAAAAATTCAATTATTCAATTTTCGGTTGAAAAATTATTTCTTTTGATTGAAAATTCGTATTTTTGGTCGAAATTAATCTTCTTGGTTGAAAATTAAATTATTCTCGTTAAAGATTCATCATTTTAGTTAAATATTCATTACTTTGGTTGATAACACAACTCTTTTTTTTAAGATTCGTTTTTTATTGTTTTTTTACTGAAAATTTAACTATTAAATTTTGGGGTGAAAAATGATCTCTCAATTGAAATTTTGTATTTTTGGTAGAAATTAATATTCTCGGGTAAAAATTTATCTCTTTGGTTTAAAATTAAACATTTCCAGTTGAAAATTCGTTTTCTTTTGGTTTAAAATTAATTTTTTTAACTGAACTCTGATTTTTTTTTGTATGAGAATAAAAATAGATAGTTGTTATAAGATTTTTTAAATTTATTGTATATTGTTTTGAAAGAGAAAGAAGAAAATGATGAAATGATAAAATTATATATGTACAAGGAAAAAACTGGAAAAATCAAGGAATGTTTCCGAGAGCGTGCTTAACTTTTTTTTTTTAAATGAAATATAAAATTAAATAATAATGATTCTTTATTTGAAAAAGTAGCTTTATATTACTGTATTTGAATATTTTGGTAAAAATTCTGTTTTTTTGTTTGAATTAATTTTTTAACTGAAAATTTAACTACTCCCATTGTCTAATTATATTAATTTTAGTAGTAATATTATTTTATTAATTTAATTAATTTTAATTAATTTTTATTTTATTAATAAGAATATTAATTTTATTAATTAATTATTAATAATTGTAGTTCATAATTCATTTCATTGGTTAAACATAATTTTTTTTAAATACAAATTTAACTATTCAATTTTTTGTTGAAAAATTATCTCTTAGTTCAAAATTTAATTATTTTGGTAGAAAATACATATTTCAGGGTCGTGAATTCAACTTTTTTTACTCAAAAAATCGTGTTTATGATATAAAAACACATTTTGGATGAGATTTTTTTTCTTTAACCCATTGAAAAACCTTTCTTGGTTGAAAATTCAACCCTTTTGTTGGAATTCGTATTTTTTGGTCCATTTTAACATTTTTTTATTGAAAATTAAAATATTTTTTTGTGGAAATATCAATTATTACTTTTTGTTGAGAATTTATTTATATTTATCAAAGATTCATCAGTTGGTTTGAATTATGAAATTTTTAATATTCTGTTGAAAATTTCCTTTTTTATGGATTAAAATTAATTATTTTAACTGAAAATGTAATAATAATATTTTACATGAATAAATCTTAAAATTTTGTCAGTTTTATCATACCCATAAATGTGTTTTTATAGAAAAAACAAGTAGCAAAAAGTAAAAAGATGTTTACTTTAATTAAAATTCATTTATTTTTGATTGCTTAAATGTTTAATTTATTTTTCCTTTTCGAAAATTTGATATAGTTTATGCAGTAACTGGAATTTTCAAAAATTTAATACATCAAAATAAGTTAAAAACCTTTTTATTTTGAAAGTTGCTAAGAAACGTTTCACATTATTTTCAATTTTTCCAATTTATTAATTAGAAGAGAAAAAGTACTTTTTTACATAAACTACTTAAAATTTTAAAAAATTTCTTCGGCCTCTGAAAATTATCATTAAAATTTGTTAAGCTGAAACTTTTTAGTTTTTCAGAATCGACAAAAACTAAAAAGACTTTATCGCTAATAGTCGAAAAATTATAATTTTTTCAAAATATTATTTTACAAAGGATTTTGCGAAATTTTAGAAAAAATTCGAGTCAGTTTAAAAGATATTCAAGACTTTTGGAAGTTTTTGAAATAAATATCTCTTTAAACTGATTCGAATTATTCCTAAAATTTTAAAAAATCATTAAAAATTAAAAAAATTGCCCTTAAATCCTTCAGATTTTTTTCCACATTTGTAGAAATCTTTTGAATTGTTTTGAAACCCGTTAAAAATTTTCTTTTAAAATTAATTTTTCAAACTAAAAAGACATTAAAAATTTGCATAGGAATCTCAAGAAAAGTTGTTTGTTTTCTTAAATCCTTTCAAACATGATAAGAAGCTTCGATAATTTTTTCTAAATCTTCAAAAATTTACATTTTGTTTGGAATTTTTGTAAATCTTTTCAAATTTCAAACCATTTGCAAAACGATCAAAACTTCTGAATATCTTTTAAAATTATTCGAATCTTTCTAAAAAAAATTATTAAAATTTCGAATCTGTGTTACATTTCTCTTAAAATTAATTTTTCAAAATAAGAAATCAGTATAAATGCCAGAATTGTTGAGCAAATTTTTTATTATTCTGAAACCTTTAAAAATCTTATTTCCAAATATTCTAAAATGTACTTTTTTTCAACTTTTAAGCTTCATAGAATTTTTGTATAAAACTTTGTAATCTTGCTAAGTGGACATTTTTGCTTTTAAAATCGTCCAAATTTTTAGAAATTTTAGGAAAAAATTAAAAATGTTTTTAAATCTTTTTCAATTTTGTCTTAGAATTTATTTTTTTGATTTAAAAAAATCAGTTTAAATTTCCCCAGGAATTTCAAGAGATATTTTCATTCTCTTGAAACATTTTAAAATTCTCAAAAAGCTTCTTTTTTATAAATCTTTATAAATCTACACATTACATTTTTTATATCAGAGTGTATTAAATTAACAACATACTTGTTAGAAAATTAAATTTTTTGTTGAAAAATTCATAGTGTCGTATGGAAACTTCAACTGTTTTTTTTTAAATTCGCCGTTTTGAGCAGAAAATTAATCTTCTTTTTCGAAAAATTCATAATTTTGGTCAAAAACTCAACTATTTGGTTGAAAATTCATACATGGAACAAGAAATATTAAAATATAAAAAAAATGTATTTTATGGACGGCCCATAATGTAATTTGAAGAAAAAAAAGTTAAAAATAGTTCATAGAATAAAAACCTTTCTATAAAAATTTCAATTTATTAACCACATTCAGCATAAATTTGTCATTCTTACATTTGCAAAGTTTAAAATATTTTTCAGTCAAAGAATTGTAACTTTAAAAAAAAAGTTTAAAAACACTCAGCACTAATGTTAAATAAATAATAAAATATGAACGTTATTACTCTCGACAATACCCACAATCAAGTAAAATTAGTAATACAACTTTTTAAATAAAAAAAGTAAAAATAATTATGTAGCCTTAATCTCTGCCCAAATACTTTCTCTCACTTGTCGTCGAATTTCCTCAATCAGGCGATTTTCTTCTTCAAGCTTCTCATTTTCCTTCTCAAGCCGTTGATTTTCCAACTCCAGCTCCTTGTTTTCCTCCTTGAGACTAAAATTCATCTTCAAAATTCTATTTTCCTCTTTCAAAACCATATACTCTTTTAATATCTCTTTAATTCGAGAACTCTCTTCTTCCTTGGAAGTAAAATTCTCGGTGTCGATTTTTTTCACTTCCAATCCCGCATTTTCTCCTGCTAATTTCGATTCTAATTCCAATTTTTTGTTCGATTTTTGTGGTTCAGTTTCCATTTTTTCTACTGGTGCTTCGAGCATTTGGATTTCCAATTTATCAGACGCGGTTTCTGGTTCAGTTTCCACTTTTTCTGCGAGAGTTTCTTGATTTTCCGTTCTTGGCTCTGATTTTGGATGGGATTCCTGATTTTCTGTTTCTGGCTCTGACATTGCATGGGATTCCTCATTTTCTGTTTCTGGCTCTGAGGTTGGATGGGATTCCCGATTTGCTGTCCTTGGCTCTGATTTTGGATAGGATTCCTTATTTTCTATTCCTGGCTCTAATTTTGGATGGGATTCCTGATTTTCTGTTTCTGGCTCTGATTTTGGATGGGATTCCTGATTTTCTGTTCCTGGCTCTGATTTTGAATCGGATTCCTGATTTTCCGTTTCTGGCTCTGATTTTGGATAGGATTCCTTATTTTCTATTCCTGGCTCTGATTTTGGATGGGATTCCTGATTTTCTGTTTCTGGCTCTGATTTTGGATGGGATTCCTGATTTTCTGTTTCTGGTTCTGATTTTGGATGAGATTCCTGATTTTCTGTTCCTGGCCCTGATTTTGCATGGGATTCCTGATTTTCTGTTTCTGGCTCTGATTTTGAATCGGATTCCTGATTTTCCGTTTCTGGCTCTGATTTTGAATCGGATTCCTGATTTTCCGTTTCTGGCTCTGATTTTGGATGCGATTCCTGATTTTCTGTTTCTGGCTCTGATTTTTGACGGGATTCCTGATTTTCTGTTTCTGGCTCTGATTTTTGACGGGATTCCTGATTTTCTGTTCCTGGTTCTGATGTTGGGTGGGATTCCAAATTTTCCGATTCATCTTCTACTTTTATCTCAGGAGTTTCAGAAAGTTCCTTCTCCTTTTTCGCCCTTTTCGCTGCCCTTCTTCTTTGAGATTTGGAAAGTTTTACTGGTATCTCCTGCTAAAAAAAGTATAGGAAATTATAGAATTTGATGAACTCTATTCAGAGAAAACAGAAAATTGAATAAAATTCTGTACATTTAGGGAAAAACTGATAGAAAAACTATTAAATTAAATCAAAAACACTTTCAACAGTTAAATTCTATCAGCAGATTTGATAAGAATCCAATCTAATTCAATAAAAAAAATTATATTTTAACTAAAATGAATGTGAATACTGTATTAAATTTAATTTAAAGCGCTTCAAATGCTTAACATTTCAAGTAAAAATATTTTATTTTTAATCAAATCGTTAAATTTTCAACAATAAATCGAATAGTTGAATTCACAGTTAAAAATATCAATTTTGAAGAAAAATTTAAAACGAAATTTCACCATAATAGTTATATTTTCAACCAAAGTAATAAATTGTCAACTAAAATGATAAATTTTCAAATCTAAGAATTAAAGTTTAAACCAAAAAGATCAATATTCAACAAAAATTATGAATCTTTAATAAGAACAGTTGAATTTTCAAACAAGAAAATTAATTTTTACCAAAAAAGACGAATTTTAAGATTAAAAAGATCATTTTCCAACTAAAAATTGAATAGTGAAATTTTTAGTTACAAAAATTAATATTCGACCAAAGAGAAAACCCAAATTGTCAATAAAATAGCACATTCTTCAACAAGAAAAAAAAAAGAAAAATTGCAAAAAAATTGAATAGATAATGAATTTTCAATTAAAAAGATGAATCTTCAACTGGAATAGTTGAATTTTAAACCAAAAAAATGTAACTAACTAAAATGATGAATCTTTAACTAGAATAATTGAATTTTCGACCAAAAAGGTGAATTTTTAACCAAGAAATTTAATTTCTACCAAAAAACGTAAATTTTCAACTAAAAATGATACTTTTTCAACGAAAAATTGAATAGTTAAATTTGTACTTGAAAAAATTAATATGCAACCAAAGAGATGAATTTGAAACTAAAATCAGCTAAAATGATGAAATACTGAACTGAAATAGTTAAATTTTCAGCCAGAAAAAAAACTAATTTTAAACAAAATAGCACATCTTTAACAAAAAATGAAAAATGGCAACAAAGTAAATTGAACTAAAATTATGAATCTTTAACTAGAATAATTGAATTTTCAACCAAGAAGATTAATTTCTATCAAAAAACGTAAATTTTCAACAACAAACTTCAAACAAAAGTATAGTAGTTAAGTTTCAGTTAAAAAATTGATTTTAAACAAAAAAAACTTTCAAGCAAGACGTTAAATTATAAAAAAGACAATAATTTTGCACCAAGAAGATCAATTTTCTACTAAAAACACGAATATTTAACAAAACAGTTCAAATTTCGACCAAAAATATAACTTGAAAAAAATAGTTGGCTTTTTATAAAAGTAATTAAATTTTCAATATAGTTAAGAATTTTCTAACGAAATAGTTGAATCTTGGAATAAAAAAAGAGAGTGTTCACAACAAATTTTAACCAAAAACGGAATAGTTAAGTTTTAGTTTAAAAAATTAATTTTCAACTGAGAATATTAATTTCTACCAATAATGATGAATTTTCAAATAAAAAATAATTTTAAAAGAAACAAACAATTTATTTTTAAGAAATATTTTAGAAGATAAAAATTAATTTTCAAACTGACGGATTTTCATCTCAGAAGATTAATTTCCATTAATAAAGACGCATCTTCAACTGAAAACGAAAAATTTGTAACCAAAAATTGAATAGTTAAATCTTTAGCAGTTACATTTTCAGTAAGAGAAAACAATTTTGAAACAAAAAAAAATTAATTTTTAAAAAAATATTTCAGAAGAAAAAATTAATTTTGAACCAAACTGATGAATTTTCAACTAACAAGATTATTTTCTACCAATAAAGACGAATTTTTAACTAAAAAAGATCATTTTTCAATCAAAATTGAATAGTTAAATCTTTCGATGATAAAGTTAATGTTGAACTAAAAAAATGAAATTTTCAAGTAATGATGGAATATTTAACTGGAATAGTATTTACATTTTCAGTAAAAAAAAAACAATTTTAAAACAAAAAAAAATTAATTTAAAAAAAAATATTTCAGACGAAAAAAAAATAGTTTTGAACCATACTGATGAATTTTCAACAAACAAGACTAATTTCTACCATTAAAAGCGAATTTTCAACTACAAAAGATAATTTTTTAAGCAAAAATTGAATAGTTAAATCTTTAGATAAACAAATTAATGTTCAGCTAAAAAAAATGAATTTTCATCTGAAATGATGGAATATGAAACTGGAATAGTATTTGTCTTTTTAGTAAAAAAAAATAATTTCAAAAGAAAAAAAGTTAATTTAAAAAAAAAATAGTTGAGAAGAAAAAAATTTCTTTTCAACGAAACTGATGAATTTTTAACAAACAAGACTAATTTCTACCATTAAAGGCGACTTTTCAACTAAAAAAGATAACTTTTCAACCAAAAATTTTATAGTTAAATTTTTAGATAAACAAATTAATGTTCAGCTAAAAAAATGAATTTTCAACTGAAATGATGGAATATTCAACTGAAATAGTAGTTGCATTTTCAGTAAAAAAAATAATTTTGAAACAAATCAAAATTAATTTTTGAAAAGATATATGAGAGAAGAAAAAAAATTAATTTTGAACCAAACTGAGGAATTTTCACTAACAAGATTTATTTCTACCATTAAAGGCGAATTTTCAACCAAAAAGATAATTTTTCAACCTAAAATTGAATAGTTAAATTTTTAGATAAAA
>CAKNXH010062227.1:33068-66206 GCA_932178445.1 Andricus quercusramuli
AGATATCACTCCTCTCGCTCCACTGGGATTTGAACACCAGATCAACTTATTTCCGGCCAGGTGCTCTACCAATTGAGCTACAGAGAGATCAGAGAAAGATACTGTTTTTCTGATATACTAGATGTATTATATGATGTATGAATATGTATTAGAGGAATTTATCTCTGATCGATATTGTATATTTCCATTATTCACAGTATGTGTGATTGGATATCTCAACGGATCGATAATTATAACCTCCGATGATAATACAGATTTCTATTTAAAATATTGATTGTGTAACACCTTGCTAAATAAGCGTATATCAGAAAAACAGTATCTTTCTCTGATCTCTCTGTAGCTCAATTGGTAGAGCACCTGACCGGAAATCAGTTGATCTGGTGTTCAAATCCCGGTGGAGCGAGAGGAGTGAGATATTTTTTTCTGAATAAATTTGAATTTAATAAATTTTAATTTATATCTCCATCTAGTCTGTAATGGCAGTATGTGTGATTGGATTTCTCAACGGGTCGATAATTAAAACCTCCAATGATAATACAGATTCCAATTTAAAATATTGATTGTGTAACACCTTGCTAAATAAGCGTATATCAGAAAAAAAGTATCTTTCTCTGATATCTATGTAGCTCAATTGGTAGAGCACCTGACCGGAAATCAGTTGATCTGGTGTTCGAATCCCAGTGGAGCGAGAGGAGTGAGATCTTTTTTTCTAAATAAATTTGAATTTAATAATACAGATATTTTTACAAAGACATATTAAAGTGAAATAAGCACAGAGTTCACAGCGCAAAAGAAGCTCGAAAAAGAGGAAATAGGGTGATCTTCTCACGAAAAAGGGGAAAATAAGGGAAAGATTAAACGTTTATTTTTACATGTCGAAAAGAAAAAACAACCTTCTATAACAAATTCAATGATTTTTCAATGATTTCGGCTATTAACAAATTTATTTTAAAAAATTGAATACTATCAATGCAAATTTAAAACTACTCTCTTCAGTAGAGCGAATTAAAAATACTAAAATTAATCGAATCGTTTGAGCTAAGGTATAACAATTTGTGGGTCGACATCCAAAATAAAAGAAAAAAATTTTTCAATCAGTAAACATCTTCTGTTCTCTTTTTGAAATTTACCATTAAAAATTTTAGTAATTAGAAAAAAAATTTTGCCTTATTTAAAATGTTCGTAAAATGTACTAAAACATGTTTTTTATTATTATTTTTTATTCATGGGAAAAATTGTTTTCGTGGTGTTTATAACGTTCCAAAATCGCAAAAAATATATGAAATCCCGAAAATTCTAACTCACGACAAAATTTGTTTTCCGAAAACCCAGAATAAAAAAATGTTTCTTTGGTTCAAGCTGAATAAATTTCAGGTCCGACATATTCAATTTTTTTTAAATGTATGCATATCACTCAATAAAAAAAACATGTTTTTGCACGTTTTCAGAAAAACTGTAACTGAGGAAGAAATTTATTTTCAAATCTCGCAATTTTAAATTTTCAATAAATAAGATGACTTTTGAACAAATAGTTCAATTGTTGAATTAAGAACATCATTTTTCAACCAAAAATCGAATTGTTACATTTTCATTTCAAATAATTAATCTTCAATTGAAAAAAACTGAATTTTTGCCCAAATGCAGTTGATTTTCAACACAAAAGTATGAATTTTCAATTAAAAAGTTAATTTTCAACCAAAAATTAAAATTTTTAGTTAAAAAACCTAGTTTATAACGAACAAAAAAACTTTCACTGAAATGAATTTTTAATAAAGTAGTTCAAAACTCGACCAATTTGTTGAATTCTCTACCAAACTATTAAATTTTCCAGAGAAAATTCAAATTTTCTACAAAACAGTTCAATCTTTAATCCGAAAACACAAATTTCCAACCAAATTAACTTAAATTTGGAACCAAAAATGGAATTGATACATTTTCGTTTGAAGAAACTACTTTTCAAATGAAAAACAATAATTTTCAATCAAAAATTGCAATTTTCAGTTTGAAAAAAATGATTTTTTATCAAAGTAGTTTGATTTTCAACCAAAAAGACCAAAATAAATATATTTTCAATTTTTTCTGATAGAAATTTAATTTTTTTGGATGAAAATTATACTATTTCGTTGAAAATTTACTTTAATTTTATTGCAAATTAATATTTTTTTTTCATTGAAAATTGAAACATTCTATTTTTAGTTGAAAATTTATCTGTTTTCTGTGAAAATTGAACTATTTGTTGAAAATCCGTATTTTTTGCAAAATAGTATTCTTATTAATTGAGATTTCATCTTTTTGGTTAAAAATTAATTTCTTTGGTTGAAAATTCGTTTGTTTTTTGTTTGGAAATTTATTTTAGTGACTGAAAATTATCCTACTTTATTTTCGGTAGTTAATTTATCTTTTTAGTTTGAAATATATGTAATTTGGTTGAAAATTATATTTTTGTAGTTAAAGATTCATCATTTTATTTGAAAATTCACTTTAACTATTATTTTGTGTGTGGAAAATTTACTTTTTTTTATAGAAATGTAATCTTTTCCGTTAAAAAAATTATCTGTTTAGTTGAAAATTCGTTGATTTTTTTTGGTTGATAGAAAAATCATCTTTTGCATTAAAAAATCCCCTACTTGATCAAAACTTTATATTTTTGGTTGAAAATTCATCATAGTGATTAAAAAATAATTTCTTTGGATAAAAATTCATTTCTTTTTAGTTGGAAATTAATTTCTTTAACTGAAGATATAACTATTCCATTATCGCTTGAAAATTTATATTTTTAGTTGAAAATTAATTAATTTTGCTGAATACTCCTTTTCTTTCAATTTACTTTTCTAACTGCAAATTGAAATATTATATTTTGGGTTTTTGAAAGAATGCAAAGGAATTCGATTCATAAGACTTCAAAACAATTCTAGTTAAACTCAAAATAATTCAAATGAACAGGAAAAAATTGTAAAAATATGACAATTTTTTGTTGAAAAAAAATTACTTTCACAAAATCGTTGAATTTTCTACAGATTAGATTAACGTCATCTCCAATAATTGAATTTTCAACCGAAAAGATTAATTTTCTATCGAAAAAGAAGAATTTTCAGTTGAATTAAAAAAAATATATTTCACAAAATTGTTGAATTTTGTACTAAAAAAGACAAATTTTCAGAAAAATACATGAATTTTCTACGAAAAAAATTAATTTTCAACCACATAGTTAATTTTTCTAAAATATTAGTCAAATTTTGAATCGTAAGACAAATTTTCATCAAAACAGTTGATTTTTCAAGAAAAAATTACTTTTTTCACAAAATTGTTGAATTTTCTACAAATTAGATTATTTGATGTCCAATAATTGAATTTTCAACCGGAAAAATGAATTTTTTACCAAAAAAGAAGAAATTTTCAGTAAAACAAATGAGTTTTCAATAAAACCAAAGATTATTACACAAAATTGTTTAATTTTTTCTAATATTAAAGATGAATTACAAAAAAATACATGCATCTTCGACAAAAAAAAAGTTAATTTTCAACCAAATGGTTTAATTTTCTTATTATATTAGTTACATTTTTCACAAAAAAAAGACAAATTTTCTACGAATGAGATTAATTTTATATCAAATAATTGAATTTTCAAAACAAAAAAATACATGAATTTTCTACAACGAAGTTATACAGCTATAAAAAAAAAGTTATATAAAATTATACAAAAAAGTTAAATTGTCAACCAAATAGTACAATTCTCGAATATATTAATTAAATTTTCAGACCAAAAAGACCAAATTTCAACAACACAGTTGAATTTTCAAAAAAAAATTACTTTTTCGAAAAATTCTTGATTTTTCTAAAAATTATAATAATGTTATGTCAAATAATAGAATTTAAAATAATACATTACTGTTTTTAATTTTTTTTTAATTTTCTAAAAACTAAATTAATTTTATGTCAAATAATTGAACTCTAAAAAAAAACATGAATTCTATTTAAAAAAAACTTAATTTTTCTAATATATCAGTTAGATTTTGAACACAAAAAGACAAATTTTCACGAAAACAGTTAAATTTTCAAGAAAAAAATTGCTTTTCGAACAAATTGTTGAATTTTCTAAAAATCAGTTTAACGTTATGT
The DNA here is from genome assembly GCA_932178445.1 of Andricus quercusramuli. Taxonomy (NCBI): domain Eukaryota; kingdom Metazoa; phylum Arthropoda; class Insecta; order Hymenoptera; family Cynipidae; genus Andricus; species Andricus quercusramuli. The sequence continues at coordinate 37,188 of CAKNXH010062227.1, forward strand.
CAAACAATCGAACTTAAAAAAAACGTAAATTTTCTAAAATATTAGTTAGATTTTTAACACAAAAGGGCAATTTTTCATGAAGAGAGTTGAATTTTTAAGAAAAAATTACTTTTTTCGAAGAATTGTTGAATTTTCTACAAACTAAAATAATTTTAAGTCGAATAATTGAATTTTCTAATATATTAGTTACATTTTTACCCCAAAAAAACAAATTATTACCAAAACAGTTGAAATTAAAAAAAAAAATTCTTTTTCACAAAATCGTAGAAATTTGTACAAATTAGATTAATTTTATGTATAATAATTGAATCTTCAACCAAAAAGATAAATTTTTAACAAAACAAACGAATTTACAACAAAAAAAAGGTTATTTTACAAACTTGATACATTTTTACTAAAAAAGAGGAATTTCGAAAAAATACATGCATTTTCTACAAGAAAAGTTAATTTTCAACCAAATGATTGAAATTTATAATCCGTTATTTGAATTTTTAACCCAAAAGACAAATTTTTACCAAAACGATTGAATTTTCAAGAAAAAATTACTTTTTCACGAAATCGTTGAATTTTCTACAAATTAAATTTATTTCACGTTCAGTAATTGAATCTTCAATCGAAAAGATGAATTTTTAATAAAACAAATGAGTTTTCAACAAAAAAAAAAGATTATTTCACAAAATTGATGAATTTTTACTTAAATGGACGAACTTTCAAAAAACGACATGAATTTTCTACATGAAAAGTTAATTTTTAACCAAATAATTGAAATTTATAATGTATTATTTAAATTTTTAACCCAAAAGACAAATTTTTACCAAAACGATTGAATTTTTAAGAAAAAATTGTTGAATTTTTTTACAAATTAGATTAATATTATATCAAATAATTGAATTTTTAAAACAAAAAAATACATGAATTTTCTACAAAAAAGTTCATTATGAAGCAAATAGTTCAATTTTCGAATATATTAATTACATTTTTAATTAGTTAAATTTTCTAAAGATTAGATTAATGTTCTGGCAAATGATTGAATTAAACAAAAAACACGATTTTTCTACATATATTAGTTAAACTTTTAACCCAAATATACCAAATTTCATCAAAACAGTTGAATTTTCAAGAAAAAATTACTTTTTCGAAGAATGGTTGAATTTTCTAAAAATTAGATAAATTTTATGTCAAATAATTGAATTAAAAAAAAATACATGAATTTTCTGTACAAAAAACTTAATTGTCAGCCAAATAAATCAATTTTCTAATATATTAGTTACATTTTTAACACAAAAAGACCAATTTTTACGAAAACAGTTGAATTTTCAAGAAAAAATTACTTTTTCTGAAAATTGTTGAATTTTCTACAAATTAGGTCGATTTTAGATCAAATAATTGAATTTTCGAAACAAAAAAATGCATGAATTTTCTACGAACCAAATTTCACCAACAGTTGAATTTTCAAGAAAAAATTACTTTTTAGAAAAATAGGAATCTAAAGAAAAGTTGTTTGTTTTCTTGAATCTTTTCAAACTTCATAAGAAGCTTCTAATATTTTTTTGAAATCTTCAAAAATTTACATTTTGTTTTAAATTGCTGTAAATCTTTTGAAAATTTCAAATCATTTTTCAATCATTCCCAAATCGATCAAGTCTTCTAAATATCTTTTAAAATTATTCGAATTTTTCTAAAAAATTTCGCAAAATAAAAAAAATTGCCTTCAAATCTTCCAGATTCTGTTTTGACAATTTTACAATTATGTTGAAATCTTTGTTAATTTTCTCTTCATATTCATTTTTCCAAAGAAAAAATTAGTATTTTTGCCAGGAATTTTAAGCAATTTTCTTATTGTCGTGAAACCTTTTATTTTTTAACTGAAAGCATGTATCGAAACATTAAAAATTGTTTGGTTTCATTTTTAAATCTTCTACAATTTTATCGATTGAAAATAATTATATTTTACAGTTAAAAAAAGCATTAAAATTAATTAAAATTTAAAAAAAAAATTAATTGAAAACTTTGAATAATTGAATAAGTTACTTCTAAAAAAAGAAATATGTAATTTGAAAGGCATTAATTTAAAATATTCACTTCAGAAAATTATTAATTTTTTTCGCGGGTTAATTTGGAAAGGGGCTTGGAAAAATGGAAAGTTCCTTAAAAAATATTCAGTCTTCAATGCTTCTACAGAATTTTTCAGTTGTGCAGAATTTCATTTAAAAGTTATTTTAGATTAAAATCGTTAATTTTAAATATGTATCCGTATTAAATTATTAATTCCGAAGGTTTCATTGCGAAATTTTCTATTTTCTAATTATTTAAAAATAATTAAATAACTTTATTAATGTATTATATAAAAAAAATTACTCTGATTTCTAGTATTATGAAAGTGTTATGACTTTTCCTAATTATTATATTTTATAGTTGAAAAACAAATTAAAACCAATGATTAGTTAAATAATTCATTTTACCCTAAAATTTCCTCAAACTAAAATTTTACCAAACAATTCAAGATGTCTTGAAATCTTTGTTAAATTTCTCTTAAAATTCATTTTTCAAAATAAGAAATCAGCCAACAGTTTAATGTTCAAGAAAAAACTACGTTTTCGCAAAATTGTTGAATTTTCTACAAATTAAATTAATTTTATATTAAATAATTGAATTTTCGAAACAAAAAAATACATGCAGTTTCTACAAAAATTGTCAACCAAATAGTTGAATTTTCTAATATATTAGTTTAATTTTTAGCCCAAAGAGACCAGTTTTCACCAAAACAGTTGAATTTTCTGAAAATTAGAATAATTTTACATCAAATAACTGAATTTTTAAATATAATAGTAACATTTTTAACCAGAAAGACAAATTATTACCGAAACAGTTGATTTTTAAAGAAAAAATTACTTTCTCACAAAATTGTTGAATTTTCTACAAATTATATGAATTTTATTTCAAAAAAATAAATGTTGAACCGAGAAGATTAATTTTTTATCAAAAAAGACGAATTTTCAATTAAATACATGAATTTTTAACCAAGATGTTGAAAATTTATAATTATGGTTAAGAATTCAACTATTTTGTTGAAAATTTGTCGAGTTTAGTTGAATTTAACTGGCTGAAAATTAGTTTTTTAAACTGGAAATTAAAAAAACTTCATTTGTAGTGTCTAATTTAGCAATCTCAATGTTCTAAAATTGAAATTTTCACATTTCAAAGTAGGATCTGTAGAAAATTCAATAACTTAATAAAATTATATGCCTCATATCAAAGAAAAATAAAGATGGAGTAAAACTGGCGACAGTCTGGGATTGGTGGAAAATCAATCCCTTTTCCAGCTCGTCCAATGAAAATCAAAACATTTTCAAGGCTTCGTGTAGGCCGCGTAGGTATTACCGCAGCCTTAATTAAATCATTTTTACCTCTTGTAAATCAAAATTATAAGAAAAAAGTTAAATTCCACTAATTAACGTTTCATAATCCATAGTAAAATATTAAAAACATAAAATTGGTTTATTCTCGGTTAGAGGTTATGTTTGTGCATATCGATAAAATTGATACGATCAAAACAAATATTTATACTTTAAGGAAACAGATTCACATGTTGAAAACAGTAGAGCCTAATTTTATATATTTAGAATGTTATCAGATATATACTTTACCTTTAAATAAATATTCTCGTTGTAATCTTGCCTGACTTGCTGCTACGATTCACAAGAAATCAAGAATACGAAATACGATTACGATACGTTGAAATCGTTGAAATCACGAGAACAGTGGCCCCAACTTTGGCATGTTGAGCTACTGCGCTTGTCCGGCGCAGCGGTCCTCATTGGTCACAGTTGGCGCGCGACTTAAGCCGGGTATAATTAACAATTATTGAAATTAAAGTAGAGAATTATTATCAATCGCACATTAATATTTATATTTCGATGAAAAAGGTTTTTGAATAAAAAAATTTTTATTTAAAAATTAAAGAATACTTATTTGCAATATTTTTGAATATAAGTTAGTCTTTGGAACTCAAAAAATAAACTATTAAATACAAAATATACGCATTATTCTTTTTTTCCAACCTTACATCACAAATTACGTGATTTCTAATATTAAAGTGCAATTTATAATAATTATCTACTTTAATTTCAATAATTGCTAATTATACCCAGTTTAAATCGCGCGCCAATAGCGACCAATGAGGACCGCTGCGTTGGACAAGCGCAATAGCTCAACATGCCAAAGTATTGGGGCCACTGCACGAGAAAAGCGGTAGACAGACTAGCTAACTTAACAAAACTAGCCAGTGCTGCCAACATGCAATGCTCCCAATCTTGCTCCCCAACCGCACTGCGCATGCGTCGCGCCGAATTTCTGATTGACTGCATAGCGCGCGCTTATTTAAAATGTTTTAAATATGCAAATTAATTGTTCCACAAAAATAATAATTAGAAAATGCATAGAAATACATTTTTCATTGCAAAATAAACTTTCGCAGTCATAGATATAATAATAATTTGATTTCACTGCTGAAATGTTTCTTCGATGTCCGAAGGAATAATGTGTTTTCGACAGTGAAATCAAATTATTATTACATCTGTGACTGCGACAGTTTACTTTGCAATAAAAAATGTATTTTCATGCATTTTCTCATTATTTTTTTGAAACAATCAATTTGCATATTTAAAACATTTTAAATAAGCGCGCGCTATGCAGTCAATCAGCAATTCGGCGAAACGCATGCGCAGTGCGGTTGGGGAGCAAGATTGGGAGCACTGCCAACATGGCCCTTAGCACTCTTGCGCAGGAACGCGAATTTTCCAACTGCGCATGTACCTACAGAAAAGCGCGGGTCTATTTAAAATTACATAGTACAAACTTGTAATATTAGATTATTAATAAATTATTTAAAGAAATTAGCTATTTCTTAGATTCAATTCAACTAATTTCTCAAAATTGAAAATTTCTTGGAAATATTTATCTGTATTATTATTGATAGTATTGATTGATTTCAAATAGACCCGCGCTTTTCGGTGCATGCGCAGTTGAAAAAGTCGCGGTCCGTTAGCATCACTGCGCATGCGATGCCTCAGGTTGAGTGGTGAAATCCAAGATGTCTGCACGCCGAGGGTCAAACAATAATACTAATTGTATGAGACTGCATGAGAATTTTTTTTTTATAACTTGGTAAAAAAGGATATATCACGAGAAAAATATAGATGAATTTTCAACCCCATAGTTCAATTCGCAACGAAAAAGTGAAAATTTTCAAGTAAAAAAACGAATTTTCAAGTAGAGAAATGAATTTTCAATTGTAAAAGATAAATCTTCAAAAAATAGTAATTAAATACATATTATTCAGTTAAAAAAATTATTTTCAATAATAAAAAAAAAATTCTTAACCGAAAAGATGAATTTTCAAACGAAAAGAATAATTTTATACCAAAAGGAATAATTTTCAACTGAAAAAAAAAAACATTTTTCAACTGAAAATTTCAGTATATATGCTTAGGTTTTCAGTTTGAAAAATTAATTTTCAGCAACGACAAAATTTCACTACATAGTTAAATTTTCTACCGAAGAAATTATTTTTTTACCAAAAAAGATGGATTTTCAAGCAAAGAAATGAAATGTAAACCAAAATAGACGAATTTTGAACTGAAACAGATAAATTTCCAAGCAAAATGAAAACAAATTTGCAAAAAATAGTTGAATTTTCAGCCAAAGAAATGATTTTTTAACAAAATAGCGAATTTTTAACCGAAAAGATCATTTACTATGAGAAGAAACGAATTTCAGATAAAATACATGAATTTTCAACCAAAGAGTTTATTTGTCAACTAAAAAAGATAAATTTTCAACCAAAAATCAAGTATTTAAATTTTCATTTAATTTATTTTCACTAAAATAGTTGAATTGTCATTATTAAAAAAAAAGAATAATAGTGTTCAACCAAAAAGATGAATTTTCAAAGAAGAATAATTTTCCACCAAAAAATATTAATTTTCAACTAAAACAAATACATTTTTAATTTTTTCCAGTTTAAAAAATTCATATTTAATTTTGAAAAACACATTTTCAACAAAATAGTTCAATTTTCAACCAAACAAGTGCATTTTTAACCAAAAATAGATAAATTTCCAAATGAAAAAGATAAATTTTCAAGCGAAAGAAAGACGACTGAAAAAACAAATTTTCGGGTTGAAAATTAAATTGTTTTATAAAAAATGCGTCATTTTGGTTTGAAAAATTTTGGATGAATTCCATTGGTTTTAATTAGAAATAAAAATATGTTTTGTTTGAAAAATCCGTCTTTTTGGGGAAAAAATCAACAATTTGGTTAAAAATTAACATTTTTCTTGAAAATTCATATTTTCGGGTTGAAAATTAAACTGTTTCGTAGAAACTGCGCCTTTTTAGTTTAAAAATGCAACAATTTTGGTTCATATATTTTTTTTTCTTAACTAAAAATTCTTTATTTATTGAAAATTTTTGTTTTCGGTTTGACGATTCGTCTTTTTTGGGATGATTTAAACTGGTTTTTATTTTAAATAAAAATATTTTTTGATTGAAATATCAACTATTATATTTTTTTGAAAAGTTAATTATTTTGTTAACATTCAACAATATTGTTAAAGAGTAAATTTTTTTCTTGAAAATCCGTCTTTTTGGGTTGGAAATTTAACTATTATGGTAGAAAAATCAACAATTTGGTTGAAAATCAATTTTTTGTTGAAAATTTATATTTTCTGATGGGAAATTAAACTCTTTTATAGAAAATGCTTATTTTTGGCTCGAAAATTCAACAACTATTACATTTTTTGTAGAAAATTTGTCTTTTTAGATAGAAAATTTATATTTCGGTTTAAGATTCATCATTTCAGTTGAAAATTCGCCTTTTGGCAGAAAATTAATATTCTTGGTTGAATCCTTATCGCTTTCCTCGATGTCGAGGATGTCCTTCAAACGTAAAAAGTCACCAAATAATTCAATTAGGGTATTTTTCAAATTAAGGGCAGAAAAAAGGAGATTCGGTAATAAAGGGGATGGAATTTGCTCCCTGTATTAAAAAATGAAAACTTCTCGATCTCAAAAATTCCGGACCATTTTTCGGGTTTCCTTGTACTATTTAATTAAACTGCTTAATGTGAGTAATGTCTTAATTTTCTTTTTATGATTAAAAAAAATTAATCCAAATTTTAGAAAAATTGGGAAATTGGGTCAAAATTCTCAATTTTACGTTTTTTAGGGTATTTTTCAAATTAAAGACAGAAGAAGGAGATCAGATAATAAAGGGGACGAAATTTTCTCCCTGTATTAAAAATAGCAAACTTCTCACTCGCAAAAATTCCGGACCATTTTTCGGTTTTCTTTGTACTATTTTAATATACTGCTTTATGACTCCTAACGTCTTGAATTCCTTTTTATGATTTAAAACATGAATCGAAACCTTAGAAAAAGGGGGGAAAGGGGGAAATTGAGTCAGAATTTTCAATTTTACGTGTTTTAGGGTATTTTTCAAATTTAAGACGGAAAAAAGGATATTATGTAAAAAGGAGACGGAAGGTGTTAACTGTATAGAAAATAACAAATTTCTCGCTCTCAAAAATTCCGGACCATTTTTCGGGTTTCTTTGTACTATTTTAATATACTGCTTTATGACTCCTAACGTCTTGAATACTTTTTTATGATTAAAAAATGAATCAAAACCTTATAAAGGGGGAGGGGGAATTGGGCGAGAATTCTCAATTTTACGTGTTCGAGGGTATTTTTAAATCGAAGACCGAAAAAAGGAGATTAGGTAACAAGGGTCGCCTAATGTCTTGAATTCCGTTTTATGATTTAAAAAAATGAATCGAAACCTTATGAAAGGGGGCAAGGGGGTCAAATATCTCAATTTTACGTCTTTTGGGGTTTGATTATCAAATTAAAGACAGAAAAAAGGAGATGAGTTGAAAAAAGGGACGGACTGTTATCCCTGCATTGGAAATAACAAATTTCTCGGTCTCAAAAATTCCGGACCATTTTTCGGGTTTCCTTTTACTATTTTAATAAACTGCTTTATGTCTCCTAATCTCTTTAATTCCGTTTTATGATTGAAGAAATGAATCGAAACTTTAGAAAAGGGGGGAAATTGGGTCGAAATTTCAATTTTACGTGTTTTAGGGTATTTTCCAAATTTAAGACGGAAAAAGGGATATTAGGTAAAAAGGAGACGGAATGTTCTAACTGTATTGAAATTAACAAATTTCTCGCTCTCAAAAATTCCGGACCATTTTTCGGTTTTCTTTGTACTATTTTAATATACTGCTTTATGACTCCTAGCGTCTTGAATTCTTTTTTATGATTAAAAAATGAATCAAAACCTAATAAAAAAGGGGGAGGATGGGGAAATTGGGCCAGTATTCTCGATTTTACGTGTTCGAGTGTATTTTTAAATTGAAGACCGAATAAAGGAGATTAGGTAACAAGGGGACGGAATGTGCTACCTGTATTAAAAATAACAAATTTCTCGCTAGCGAAAATTCCGGATCATTTTTCGGTTTTCCTTGTACTATTTTAATAAACTGCTTTATGACTTCTTATGTCTTGAATTCCCTTGTATGATTTAAAAAAAATGTATCGAAACCTTGTGAAAGGGGGCAAGGGGGAAATAGGGTGAAATATCTCAATTTTACGTATTTTGGGGTTTTATTTTCAAATTAAAGACAGAAAAAAGGAGATCAGGTAAAAAAAGGGACGGAATGAGATCCCTGCATTGAAAATAAAAAATTTCTCGTCTCAAAAATTCCGGATCATTTTTCGGGTTTCCTTGTACTATTTTAATAAACTGCTTTATGTCTCCTAATGTCTTGAATTCCGTTTTATGATTAAAAAAATGAATCGAAACCTTAGAAAAGGGGGGAAATTCGGTCAAAATTCTCAATTTTACGTGCTTCAGTGTATTTTTTGAATTAAAGAAAAAAAAGGAGATTAGGTAATAAAGGGGACGGAATTTGCTCCCTGTATTAAAAATAACAAATTTCTCACTCGCGAAAATTCCGGACCATTTTTCGGTTTTCTTTGTACTATTTTAATATACTGCTTTATGACTCCTAACGTCTTGAATTCCTTCTTTGGATTAAAAAACATGAATCGAAACCTTAGAAAAAGGAGGGAAATGGGGAAAATTGGGTCAAGTATCTCAATTTTACGTATTTTGGGGTTTTATTTTCAAATTAAAGACAGGAAAAAGGAGATTAGGTAAAAAAAGGGACGGGCTGTGATCCCTGCATTGAAAATAACAAATTTCTCGGTCTCAAAAATTCCGGACCATTTTTCGGGTTTCCATTTACTATTTTAATAAACAGCTTTATGTCTCCTAATGTCTTTAATTCCGTTTTATGATTAAAGAAATGAATCGAAACCTTAGAAAAGGGGGGAAATTGGGTCAAAATTCTCAATTTTACGTTTTTTAGGGTATTTTTCAAATTAAAGACAGAAGAAGGAGATTAGATAATAAAGGGGACGACATTTTCTCCCTGTATTGAAAATAGCAAACTTCTCACTCGCAAGAATTCCGGACCATTTTTCGGTTTTCTTTGTACTATTTTAATATACTGGTTTGTGACTCCTAACGTCTTGAATTCTTTTTTATGATTAAAAAATGAATCAAAACCTTATAAAAGGGGGGGATTGTGCCAGAATTCTTAATTTTACGTGTTCGAGGGTATTTTTGAATTGAAGACCGAAAAAAGGAGATTAGGTAACAAGGGGACGAAATGTGATACCTGTATTAAAAATAACAAATTTCTCGCTCGCAAAAATTCCGGACCATTTTTCGGTTTTCCTTGTAATATTTTAATAAACTGCTTTATGTCCCCTAATGTCTTGAATTCCGTTTTATGATTTTAAAAAATGAATCGAAACCTTATGAAAGGGGGCAAGGGGGAAATGGGGTCAAATATCTCAATTTTACGCATTTTGGGATTTTATTTTTCAATTAAAGCCAGAAAAAAGGAGAGTAGGTAAAAAAAAGGGACGGACTGTGATCTCTGCATTGAAAATAACAAATTTCTCGGTCTCAAAAATTTCGGATCATTTTTCGGGTTTCCTTGTACTATTTTAATAAACTGTTTTATGTCGCCTAATGTCTTGAATTCCGTTTTATGATTAAAAAAATTGATCGAAACCTTAGAAAAGTGGGAAAATTGGGTCTAAATTTTCAATTTTACGTCTTCGAGGGTATTTTCAAATTGAAGACCGAAAAAAGGAGATTAGGTAACAAGGGGACGGATTGTGCCATCTGTATTAAAAATAACAAATTTCTCGCTCGCAAAAATTCCGGACCATTTTTCGGTTTTCCTTGTACTATTTTAATAAACTGCTTTATGTCTCCTAATGTCTTGAATTCCGTTTTACGATTAAAAAAATGAATCGAAACCTTAGAAAAGGAGGGAAATTTGGTCAAAATTCTCAATTACACGTTTTTTAGTGTATTTTTCAAATTAAAGAAGGAAAAAGGAGATTAGGTAATGAAGGGGACGGAATTTGCTCCCTGTATTAAAAATGGCAAACTTCTCGCTCGAAAAAATTCCGGACCATTTTTCGGTTTTCTTTGTACTATTTTAATATACTGCTTCATGACTCCTAATGCCTTGAATTCCTTTTTATCATTAAAAAAACTGAATCGAAAACTTAGAAAAATGGGGGAAAGGGGAAAATTGGGTCAGAATTCTCAATTTTAGGTGTTTCAGGGTATTTTTGAATTGAAGACCGAAAAAAGGAGATTAGGTAACAAGGGGACGAAATGTGCTACCTGTATTAAAAATAACAAATTTCTCGGTCTCAAAAATTCCGGACCATTTTTCGAGTTTCCTTGTACTATTTCATTAAACTGCTTTATGTCTCCTAATGTCTTGAATGCCTTTTTATGATTAAAAAAACTGAATCGAAACCTTAGAAAAAGGGGAAAATTAGGTGTAAATTCTCAATTTAACGCGTTTTAGGGTTTGTTTTTAAATTAAAGCCGGAAAGAAGGAGAACAGGTAAAGGAGAGGCGGACTGTGATCTCTACATTAAAAATAACAACTTTCTTGGTCTCCAAAATTCCGGACCATTTTTCGGTTTTCCTTGTACTATTTTACTATACTTCTTTATGTCTTCTACTGTCCTGAATTTCGGTTTATGATTAAAAAAAAATGAATCGAAACTTTGTAGAAAAGAAAGAAAGCGGGAAATTGGGTCTAAATTCTCAATTTTACGTGTTTTAGGGTTTTATTTTCAAATTAAAGCCAGAAAAAAGGAGATTAGGTAAAAAAAAAGGGACGGACTGTGATCCCTGAATTGAAAATAACAAATTTCTCGGTCCCAAAAATTCCGGACCATTTTTCGGTTTTCTTCTATTATTTCAATATATTTCTTTATATTTGTATCCTTATCTTTTTACTTGAAAATAAAATTTGATCCAATAACTAAATAAAATTTCCTTGAAAGAATCTTTCGTACAAGAGAATGAATACAAAAATAACTATAAATAATTAATAGAATAAATCGAAAGCCGTAGTATTGCAGTTTCTGAAAAATATTCTCATTTATTGACCATTACTCTGCACCTGATATTTTGTATTTTTATTTACATTTTCATATTGTAAGGCTACAATAAATTGTAATGTTTGATTGTGTGCTCTCTTTTCTTTACAAAATCATTATTAAAAATATCCTGATTGTAAAATATTATTACAGATAATAAAATAATTTCAAATGTCTCAAATTCCCATAGAACACGTGCAGTTCTAAAATATTGATAAAATGTAATGTACAAAAAATATATATCTAAATAAATTCATTTGAGTTGATTAATGAAAAACTAAAAACTGTAACTGATTATTACAGGCTGATTTGAAGTCTTTTAACAGCAGATGATTTCTTTTCGAATCTCCACTTTTTCAGTCTCAATCTTTCGACTTTCCAATATCCACGATTTTTTTCGTGATACTTTCAGCCTCTCATTTCCTGAAATAATCACATCATTAACATTTTATAAAAAAAATTATCATCAGGGTGGCCAAAAGTTTTTCATGGTCCTTGAAATTAAAAAAAAATACGAACTATTTTATAAATTGAACAGTTCCTAAATCTAAATAAAAATTCCGTTCAATAAAATGTTAAAAATAACAAATGAGACTCTTCCAAATTAGAAAAGCAATTATGAATCAAAATTTCCTTCCTATAAACTCGAAAAAAAAGTTTAAACCCTCTTCTAGTTTAGAAAAACTTGAGGCCAAAGATTCGCTTTTTCCTAACTCGATAAAAATCTTGAAAATAAAAAAATGTTCCTCTTCCAATTCAGAGAAAATTAAAACCAACATTTTTTATCTTTCAACTCGATAAAAATCTTTTAAAAAATGCCCTCTTTCAATTTAGAACAAACTGAAAACATAAAGTTTACCCCCTTCAACTCAATACAAGTGTTAAAAAAATTACCCTCTTCCAATTCAGAAACAAGATTGAAAATAAAAAATTCTTTTCTCGAAAAAATAAGAAACGTCGAAAAGAAAAAAATGGCCTCTTCGAATTCAGAAAGCAGACTGAAAATTAAAAGTTTAGCAAAAATATAAATACCTAAAATTTGATCCCTTTCAACTCAATGAAAATTATATAAACAAAAAAAAGCCTTTTCCGATCCAGAAAAAATTGAAAACCAAAATGTCCTCCCTTCCAGCTTAATAAAAATGTAAAAAATAAAGAATGTTCCTCTTCCAATTCAGAGAAAAATAACATTTTTTTGCTTAAACTAAAAATATAAATATTTTTAGAAATATGACCAATTCCAATTCAGAAAAAATAACCAAAATTTCGTCCCTTCTAACTCTATACATTTTTTGGTTGAAAATTATTATTATATATATTTTTAAATAAAAATGTGTCTATTATATTTTTGGTTGAAAAGTGATATTTTTTAGTTAAGAATTCAACTATTTGGTTGAAAATTGATATAATTTGTTACAAATTCGTCATTTTTGGTAGAAAATCATTCCACTTGGTTGAAAATTTAACTATTTTGTGGAAAATTTGTCTTTTTAGTAGAAAATTAGTATTTTCAGGTCAAATTGAACGGGGTTTCATTTAAAATAAAAATCTTATTTGGTTTAAATATTAAAAATTACATTTTATGTTCAAAATCATCTTTTTAAATTGAAAATTAAACACCTTGTTTAAAAAATAAACTATTTTTTTAATTCATTAATTTGACTGTAGATTCATAATTTTAACAAAAAAATCATAATTTTGGTTGAAAATTAAATAAATTTTTTAAATGTTTTTTTTCTTGTAAAAAATCTATTCTATAAACTGATAATTTAACTATTTGGTTGGTAATTCAACTTTTTGTTTGAAAACTAACTTTTTTGTTGAATTTTATTGAATTAAAAATTCAATTGTTTTGTTGAAAATTCTTTTTTTTTTTTAATTTAACGATTTTTTTCTTATTGAAAATTAAATTTTTAACGAAAATTTACCTATTCCACTTTTGGATGAAAATTGATATTTTTGAGTTAAGAATTTAACTATTTGGTTGAAAATTTGTCTTTTTTGGTAAAAAATGAATCTTCATGGTTGAAAATTAAACTATTTTTGCTAAAAATGTATGAATTTTGTTGAAAACTCGTCTTTTTGGCAATTATTTTTCGTCGCTTAAACTTCAACTATTTGGTGAAAAAATTACGTATTTTGTTGAAATTTCGTCTTTTTTTTGTAAAAAAAAATTAACTTTCTTGGCTGAAAATTCTTTTTTTGTTTTTGTTGAAAATGCAATTATTTATTGAAAATTTTATAATGTTTTTGATTCAAAGTGAAAATCTTTTTTGGTTAAAACATAAATTATTACATTTTATGTTGAAAATTCATATTTTAGGTTGAAAATTAAACTCCTTGGTTAAAAGTCACATTATTTTCTTGAAAATTCATTCATTTGGTTGAAGATTCATAATTTCAGTGGAACATGCATCACTTTGGTTAACAATTTGAATAATCTACTTAAAATTATTTGCTTAGTTTAAAATGAACGTTTTTTAACTGAAAATTTAGCTGTTTGGTTGAAAATTCATATTTTTGTGTTGAAAATTCATATTTTTGCGTTGAAAATTCAATAATTTGGTAACAAATTAAACTGTTTTGTCGAAAATTCGGGTTTTTTTATTGATAACTAAGTATGTTGAATGAAAATTTAACTTCACTATATTTTTATTTAAAAATTGATCTATTTTAAATGAAAAATTCAACTACTTAGTTCAAAATGTTTAGAATTTAATCAAATATAAATTAATTACAGATTTCATTGATAGATTAAAAAAAAGATATTTTTTTCGTTTAAAAATTCAACTCTTTGGTTAAAAAATTGTCATTTGTTGAGAATTCTTTTCTTTTTGTTAGAAAATTCATTTTCTTGGTTGAAAATTCAATTATTTGATTGAAAATTTTAATGTTTTGTAGAAAGCTCATCTTTTTCAGACGAAATTTTTATGCAGTTTATGCAACTTATAACATTTTTGTATAAAAAATATTCAGATTCGAACACTTTTCATTTTTAAATCACGAAGTTCTCAAAACTGAATTTTAAAATTCTATGAATTAAAAATCTACGCTTAAAAATGGAGATTGAAAATGGAAATTTTTAAAAGTAAAATACTTTAGAATTTAGGCACTGTAAACTGAATCATTTCATAGTTGAAAAAGTTAACAATAGAACATAAAATTCAAACAAATTTTTGAGTCACTTATTTTAAATTGCATTATATATTACATGAAATTTTCAAATTCAAATGATTTCAAATTCAAGTGATTGGAAAGGTTTCTTTTTCTAAAAATTTGTAAAATTCCCGATTTTTCAGGTGCAGTAGCCACCCTGATCATCACAGAATCTAAAAATAAAAGATAAAAACTTACCTACGTAGAAACGAAGATTTTTTTCTTGCTCTCCATTGCTGCGCGAATTCCTTCTTCCACTTGACGTCGGATATCCTTAATCCTATGATTTTCTTCCACCGCCTTCCCATATCTTAGCCTCACAAGTTCATTTTCCATCCGAAGTTTCTCAATCTCTTCCTTGAGTTTAGAATTCTGCTTCATAAGATAATTTTTCACTTTAAGCAACTTTGCTTCCTTAAACAGCTTTTTTTCAGTGACTACCTTCCTTGCTTTGACCAATTTCTTCCTGATAAGACGTGAATCATCAGCGATGATTTGAGTCCTATTTATTTCAGATTCAGGTTCAGACTGCGATTCAGGATCCTCTTCACTTGGCACAATTTCCAACTCGGCAATTTCCTTTCTCGAATTGAGATGAGTGCTTGATGAACTCGAGTTTGATTCCATGTCCTCAATGCCGGATTCAGATTTAGAATTTTCAATTCTAACTGGCTTTTCGTCTCCAACGTTTCCAGCATCGGACAATTTCCTTTCTTTGATGTCCCATACATCAGAATCTTTCAGTTTTGAATGAAAGTTTTCAACATCAGAAGCTTTTGTTCCTTTTCTAAGATTTCCGGCATCCAACTTAGCTTTGGCTAATTTCTTCCTGATGAGAAGTGAATCATCAGCGATGATTTGAGTCTTATTTATTTCAGATTCAGGTTCAGACTGAGATTCTGGATCCTCTTCACTTGGTACAATTTCCAACTCGGTAATTTCCTTTCTCAAATTCAGATTATGAGTGCTTGATGAACTCGTGTTTGATGAACTCGAGTTTGATCGCATATCCTCAATTCCGGATTCAGATTTAGAATTTTCAATTCTAACTGGCTTTTCGTCTCCAATGTTTCCAGCATCGGACAATTTCCTTTCTTTGATGTCCCAAACATCAGAATCTTTCGGTTTCAACTCAACTTTCGCAATATCAGATGTCTTCATCTCTTCATTCCGCTTTTCTTCATATCCCATCTCACATTTCCAAAGTTGGAAGCTCGCAAACTTTGGATCCCATTCAGCAACTGCAAGACAACTATTCAATTTAGGCCCTCCACTCAATTTGCTATAAATGATGATATAATTGTTCGAGTGCTGCAAACTCTCGGTCTCAAAATCCCTCTCAGGAACGAGACTAGCAAAAGGATTCTGTTCACAAAGAGTAGGATTAAGACAAGTTCCCAAAAGCGAGCAGAGCCTCTTGTGGTCCTTTCTTGCTCGTTCCTTCGTTCCGGCTGTCAACACGAAAGGAACTTCAAGTTTTGCTGAAGCCAAAACCGTTTTCTTCCAAGTGCACCCAGAAACTCCCAAATCGCTCTCATGAATGTGAAGATCAAACCCAAAAATGATGTTCGGTTTCACGAATGAGTCACTTTCACAATATTCCTTGTAAGGAGTCTGGATTTTTTTTAGATCTATACTCTTCTCATGGAGGAAACTCTTTCCAGGAAACTGAAGCATGTGCTCAGAGTTTTCAGTCTTGTTTTCAAGAACCGAATTCTTCATTTTTGATCCCACAAAAGTGATTTTTAAATTCTTCAGTTTGTGCAGCCAGTACAGCACGAATTCCCAGTAATTCACTTCCAAAATTTCCGGGTCAGTCGCACCAATAATGTGAACTATGAGCGTTTTTGTGACGTGGAAATTGAGCTTTTCTAAAGCATAGATAAAAGAAAGGGGCTTGGTCATAAACCCGGAAATGAGAACATTGTCAATATTGGGAATGTAGAGTTTCTTCAGATCGTCTGGAATGTCTTCCCTTAATTTTAGATACACATCGATGAAAGCCTGCATTGAACATGGAAGGTGGTCGTTTTTCTTGTGAATGAGAGGTTTTATGGTTAATTTTGGAAATGGCAGCTGACCCACCATGATTAGTTTCAGAGCGATTGATAAATCTTTGCATCGCAGTTTGTGTTTTGGGTCCTCTTTGTGTATTTTACAGAGGATTATCTGTTGGATCGTATAATTTTATTAAAATCGGGCTGAAGGAATTAAAAATAAAATTACGTGAAGTTGCAGATCAATTTTTGGGGAAATCCCAACAGATATCAGACGAAAATACTCTCAAAACAGGGGAAACATGGTGATTTTTTGAGGGAAATAAATGATTTTAAATAAAATTAATGTAGATACCATATTAAATTCAATATGACAGATTTTTTCCCGAAAGAGATGAATTTTCAAACCAAAAAGATGAATTTTTAACAAAAGAGTTAAGTTTTCGAGCTAAAAAGTCGAATGTTTCAGAGAACAGTTAATTTTCAAATGAATAGTCCAATTTTTTGAAAAACAATTGAAATTGCAAACGGAAAATAACATTGTTGAATTTTTGGGTCAAAAAGGCGATTTTTCTACAAAGCAGTTGAATTTTAAGCTCAAAAATATGAATTTTCAATAAAAAAGTTAATTTTCAAAACAAAAAAATTAATTTTCTAACAAATAGTTCAATTTTTTTACCAATATAGTTGTACTTTCAACTGAGAAGATTAAATTGCTACAAAAAAGGTGAAATTTTAACAAAACGAAAGAATTTTCAACCAAATGGTTGCTTTTTACAAAAAAATATTATATTTTTACAAAAAATGTTGAATTTTTGAGCCAGAAAGACGATTCTTCAAAAGAAAATATAAATTTACAATACAAAATTTAATTTTCAAACAAATAGTCCGATTTTTTAGAAACCAAGAAAAATTCATCCAGAATGTGAATTTTTCTACAAAAAAATTCAATTTTTAAACAAAAATATAAATTTCCAACAAAAAGGTTCATTTTCAACCCAAAATTTATATTTGTTACGAAAATAGTTGAATTTTCAACCCACGAAAACGAATTTTCAACAAAACCTTTGAATTTTCAACAAAGAAATATTTTCCAGTCAATAATGAAAGGAAAAATTCATCCGGAATGTTAAATTTTCTGGAAATCAATTGAATTTTCAGAACGAAAATATGAATTTTAAACCAAAAGGGTCAATAAAGAAAAAAAAAAATTCATCCAGAATGTTGATCTTTCATTACAAAGACAAATTTTCTAAAAAAAATTGAATTTTCAAAACAATTGAATTTTCAAACCAAAAATATAAATTTTTAACGAAAAAAATAATTTTTCAATCAAAAAATGTATATTTTTTACATAAATAGTTGAATTTTCAACAAAAGTGGTGAATTCTCAACAAAGAAATATTTTCAAGTTCATGAAGAAGAAACATTCATCCAGAATGTTAAGTTTTCTACAAAACAATTAAATTTTCAAACCGAAAATATGAATTTTCAACAAAAAAGTTAATTTTCAACCCAAAATTTATATTTTTAAGAACAGAGTTGAATTTTCAACACAAGAAAACGTTTTTTCAACAAAACCTTTGAATTTCCAACAAAGAAATATTTTCCAGTCTAATGAAAGGAAAAATTCATCCAGAATGTTTAGTTTCAGAAATTTTCAGAGGGAAAATATGAATTTGCAATCAAGAAGGTCAATAAAGAACAAATAATTCATCCAGAATGTTGAATTTTCATGCCAAAGACAAATTTTCCAGAAAACAATTGAATTTTCAAACCAAGAATATGAATTTTTAACAAAAAAATTAATATTTTTTTGAAAAATGTTGAATTTTCAACTCAAGAAAACGAATTTTCAAGAAAAGTTTTGAATTTCCAACAATTCATCCAGAATGTTAAATTTTCTACAAAGAAATTTAATTTTCAGACCGAAAATATGAATTTTCAACCAAGAAGGACAATAAAGAAAAAATAATTCATCCAGAATGTTGAATTTTCATGCCAAAGACAAATTTTCTACAAAAAAACTGAATTTTCAAACCAAAAATATGAATTTTTAATAAAAAAATTAATATTTTTCACAAAAATATTAAATTTTCAACTCAAGAAAATGATTTTCCAACAAAGAAATATTTTTTAGTCAATGAAGAACACAAATTTATCTAGAATGTTAAATTTTCTACAAAACAATTGAATTTTCAAACTAAAATATGAATTCTTAACAAAAAAATTAAAATATTTGACAAAAATATTGAATTTTCAACTCAAGAAAACGAATTTCCAACAAAAGTGTTGAATTTCCAACAAAGAAATATTTTTCATTCAATGAAGAAAAAAAATTAATCTAAAATGTTGAATTTTCTACAAAATAATTGAATTTTCAGACCAAAAATATGAATTTTTAACCAAAAAAATTAATATTTTTCACATAAATATTGAATTTTCAACTTAATAAAACGAATTTCCAACAAATGTGTTGAATTTCCAACAAAGAAATATTTTTCAGTCGATGAAGAAAAAAAATTAATCTAGAATGTTAAATTTTCTACAAAACAATTGAATTTTCAAACCAAAATATGCATTTTTAACAAAAAAATTAAAATATTTGACAAAAATATTGAATTTCCAACAAAGAGATATTTTTCAGTCGATGAAGAAAAAAAATTCATCCAGAATTTTAAATTTTCTACAAAACAATTGAATTTTCAGACAAAAAATATGAATTTTCAACCGAAAATATATTTTTTATATGAAAATAGTTGAATTTTCAAACCAAAAAAAAAAAGAATTTTCAACAAAAGAGTTGGATTTCCAAGAAAACTGTTGAATTTCCAACAAAGAAATATTTTTCAATCGATGAAGAAAAAAAATTCATCTAGAATGTTAAATTTTCTACAAAACAATTCAATTTCCAGACCAAAAATATGAATTTTCAACCAAGAAGGTCTATAAAGGAAAAAAAATTCACCCAGAATGTTGAATTTTCATGACAAAGGCAACTTTTCTACAAAACAATTGAATTTGAAAACCAAAAATATGAATTTTCTACCCAAAATTTATACTTTTTACGAACATAGTTGAATTTTCAAAAAAGTGTTGAATTTCCAACAAACAAATATTTTCCAGCCCATGAAGAAGGAAAAAATTCATTCAGAATGTTAAATTTTCTACAAAAAAAATTGAATTTTCAGACAGAAAATACGAATTTTCAATTAAAAAAAAGTCCTTGACTTTTAAGAATTCCCTGACCTGTAGCAATCACGCAAAGACATTGTTCATACCCAATTTATAAAACTAAATTTCCATTCAATTAAAAATACTCACTCCGCACCCACAATTCCTCAACAAGCTCAAATTGCTCTCATGACAAACGCAGCACGTTTTTGGAAAAAGGAACATCTGCTCCTCAAAGTCTCTCAGTTCCCTCCCAAGTTTCGATCTCGCCTTCTTCATCCAATCAACTTTCGTCCTCAGCCACACTTCCGGATTCGTTTTTTGCAGATTATCAAAAAGAGTCGTCGTCCCACTTCTCGAATTCAAACTCAAAATAACCTTGCAAAGGTCCTTATGGAGGGGTCGATCTTCTTTCAGATGTTTGCTCCCACAGTAAAAAATCATCTTGCACTTGTTACAAGTTGTCGAAGCTCTCGCGGAACGACAAAAATGACAAACGCCAGCACAAAAGAAATTTGGGGGGAGATCTTCATCTGATCTGATCTCATCATGAAGATCCGTATTCTGGCCGTCCCGTTTCTGGAAGACGATCATGAACTGGCTTTCCTGGCAGATGCCGCCACCTCTCCACTCCCGGGTGTCCCTCAAAGGCGCGAAGTTATTGTATCCATCATAAAAAATCAAAAATCGATCAGAACCTGGAAGCAAAGTCTCTCTCAAAAGTCGTTTCGTCTCTTCTCTCTGAGTCGTCAATAAAATAGGACATTTGATCTTTTCCCAATGCGCAAATTGCTCCTCCATCGGCTCGTAATCGTAGACAGCAACGAAATCCGGAACCTGAAAATTCGGTTCATCCAAATACTTGCCGTAAGAAGACTTTACGGTGTCTATAATCACTTTTTTCCTCCCGGATTTGCATTTCTCGCAGAGTGGTACTCTCATCCTTGGAACTTCCTTGTTGCTGACTAAAACCTCGTCTTTGATGAGAATGATTTTCAGAGCGGTCAATTTTGGTAGAAGATGCAGAAGAGTTTCCCAGTATTTCGGACGACAGAGAGGTGCCCAGGTACAAGATAAGTGTATCACAATCTCCGAAGAGGGAGGATAATTAACTTTTTCCAGGGCGCTGTAAAGCGTCATTGGAAGGGTCAAGAATCCCGAGGCGTGGATCTTCATGTCCTCAGAAATTTCGAGTTCAAAGTGATCATCGAGATAATCTTTCATAGAAGTCGGCTGCTTTTGTGATTCATGCTTCCGAGTGGCTTTCAAAATCTCCTGGAGGACTCTTTCCTCAGTCTCCAAACCCATTTTCTTCACTTCGACCTCTCGTTTGTGGAAGAGTTCTATTCTCGAACAGGTTCGATCGTGGAGGGAACTGGTTAGGTGAAGTTCGCAAAAACTCGCGTTTGGACATCGAGGACAGTTCGTCAGCAATTCTTGTCTGGAGTCGTGACAGACGAAGCAGGAACGTGGAAATAAAAATATTTGTTTTTCTTCAAATTCGAGAAATCGATCCAATCTTAATTGCACTTCACGAAGCATATTTTGCCTCGCTTCGATCCATTTTGCTGGCTCGGCACCACGCAGGTCTTCAAAGATGTGCGAAATTTTCATCTCTCCGAGGATGGTCGATATTAAATCACAGATGGCATTGTGCTCCTTCCAGTGTTGTTTTTGATGACTCTTTCCGCAATATGATACCATATTGCACTGAGTGCATCTTTTCAAGTGTTTTGTCGTCCCACAGATGACGCAGTCGTTCGGGTAGAAGGGCATTTTTAGAGTCGAATCTCTGATTTTGTTATTTTAGTTTCTTTGGATTAAATCATGATTTTTGTGAAGAAAGTAAAATTGTTTTATCCGATTGGCATCTCCCAGGTGCTACCTGAAAATTAAGTAAGTTGCAAATCTGTAAATTATTAGGGTGTCTCACAGTTGGAAAAAATGACTTTTTTTATTGAAAATACGATTCCGGCTCGACCTTTTATGTGCTTTGAGAATTTAAAGAGCATTTTGAATTAGATAAGTAATATTAATGCAAAATAAATTTGGTTTCTAAATATATTTAAAAAAACTTTTAGCTATGTTTTCAAATCAAAAAGATAAATTTGCAACCTAAGAAATAAATTTTCAACTAAAATGATGAATCTTCAACCGGAAATATGAATGTTTAACCAAATAGTTGAACGAAAAATGTAATATTGCAATTTGCAGTTAGAAAAGTAAATAAAAAAAAACGAGTTTTCAGCAAAATTAATTAATTCTCAACTAAAAATATAAATTTTCAAGCGAAAATGGAACAGTTATATCTTCAGTTAAAAAAATTATTTTCCAACTAAAAAAAAAGGAATTTTCAACCAAAAATACGAAATTTTGATCGAATAGTCGATTTTTCAATCCAAAAGATGAATTTTCTATAAAAAAAACGAATTTTCAACTAAACATTTTTTTTGAATACAAGAAATTAATTCTTAATAAAAAATAGAATAGTTAAATTTTCGACTAAACAGATTTTTAACTGTGAAGGTTACTTTTTTCTCAAAAAAAGTAAATTTTCCACAAAAACTGGAATAGTTAAAGTGAATTTTCAACTAAAATGATGAAACTTCAACTAAAAAAAAATTAATTTTCAACCGAATGCATGCATTTCAAACTAAAAAGATAAATTTATACCGAAAATAAAGTAAATTTCAATCAGAGAAATTAATTTTTAACCAAAAAGTTCAAATTTCAACTAATGAGAGTACTATTTTACAAAAAAAAAAGGACGGATTTTCAACAAATAGTTCAATTTTCACAGAAAACAGCTAAATTTTCAACTAAAAATAGAATAGTTAAATTTTTGGTAAAAAATTAATTTTCAATGAAAATTAAGTAAATTTTTTAACAAAATAGTATAATTTTCAACTCAGAAGATTAATTTTCTACCAAAAAAGACTCATTTTCAACAAAGTTTATGAATTTTCATCTAAAAAAAAATCAATTTTCAACCAAGATTAGAATAATTAAAATGTCAGAAAAATAAATGTTCAACCGAAAAAAAGGAATTTTCAAACAAAAAATGTTATTCTTTCATATAAAAAAAATAATTTGTTAAAAAAATAATGCAATTTTTAAATTACAAAATCTAAATTTACAAACCAAAAATATAATATTGCAATTTGCAGTTAGCAAAGTAAATGAAAAAAAACGAGTTTTCAGCAAAATTAATTAATTTTCATCTAAAAATATAAATTTTCAAGCGAAAATGGAACAGTTATATCTTTAGTTAATAAAATTAATTTCCAACTAAAAGGAAAGGAATTTTCAACCAAAAATATGAAATTTTGATCGAATAGTCGATTTTTCAATCCAAAAGATGAATTTTCTATCAACAAAGAAACGAATTTTCAACTAAACAATTGTTTTTTTTTTCAATGAGAGAAATGAATTCTTAATAAAAAATAGAATAGTTAAATTTTCGAATGAACAGATAATTTTTTAACTGTGAAGATGACTTTTTTCTCAAAAAAAAAAGTAAATTTTCCACAAAAACTGGAATAGTTAAGGTGAATTTTCAACTAAAATGATGAATCTTCAACTAAAAAAAATATTAATTTTCAACCAAATACAGGCATTTCAAACTAAAAAGATAAATTTTCTACCGAAAATAAAGTAGGATCATTTTCTGCCAGTAAAATAAATTTAAAACAAAAAAAAAACAATTTTCAACAAGAGAAATTAATTTTTAACCAAAAAGATGAAATTTCAACTAATGAGAGTACTATTTTACAAAAAAGGACGGATTTTCAACAAATAGTTAAATTTTCCCAGAAAACAGATAAATTTTCAACTAAAAATAGAATAGTTAAATTTTGAGTGAAAAATTAATTTTCAATAAAATTAAAGTAAATTTTCAACGAAATAGTATAATTTTCAACCAAAAAGATTAAATTTCTATCAGAAAAGATACATTTTCGACAAAAAATAAATGAATTCTAGATAAGAAAAATCTCATTTACAACCAAAAAATCAATTTTCAACCAATGAGATGAATTTTCAACAAAGTAGATGAATTTTCAACCAAAGGACTGAGATTGAAAAAAAAAAACTTTTTCGTCGACAAATACCCAAATAATGTATATGTTTATTATATTTGTATGAAATATAGAATTTATCAACTAAGTTTGAGTGTTAATGAAATTATCATAAAGTTACCAACTGAAAAGACTGACATCGAAAAAAAAAACAATTTTTTTGTCCACAGATGCCCGAATAATGCACTTGTTTGTTGGATTTGTTTTAAAAAATCATTAAATTTTTCAAATAATCATGAATTTTGCTGAATTTATTATGAAGATTCAATTAAAAAGTCTGGCATCGAAAAAAAGAATGTTTCCGTCGATAGGTGCCCCAATAATGTATTTGTTTATTAACTTTTTTAAAATCATAATATTCATCAAAAAATTATGAATTTTACTAAAATTATCATGAAGTTCTTCATTTAAAAAATTGACATCGAAAAACAGGAATTTTTCTATCAAAAAATCCTGATAAATGCATTTGTTTATTAAATTTCTTTATAATATTGACAATAATAATCGAAAGTTCAACTAAAAGTAAAATTCATATTTGCCGCAAAATGCAATCATTTATTTTAATTTATGACGTTCACTCTAAAAATCTTTTAACATAACAGAAAAAAATTGCAAAATAAATTGATTTTGAAAAAAAGACCTAAATTTTCCACTAAAAAATAACAATTTTTACAAAAAGTGGAATAGTTAAGCTTTCAGTCAAAATAAATAATTTTCAACAACAAAAAAAAACGGATTTTCAACAAAATAGTTCAATTTTCAATCAAAGCGATGAATTTTCAAATAAAATTATGAATCTTCAACTGGAATACTTGAATTTTTAAATAAAAAGATGAATTTTCCAGTAAAATGATGAATCTTTAACTGGAACACTTAAATTTTGAACCAAAAATATGAATTTTTAAACAAGAAGATTAATTTTTAAATAACAAGATTAATTTTCTACCAAAAAATACAAATTTTCAAACAAAATTTTTAACCAAACGTAAGAGTTTTCAACTAAAACAATGAATCTTCAATTAAAATAGTTGTATCTTCAAATAAAAAAGTTCATTTTTACTAAAAATGATAAATTTCGAACCAAAACTTGAATAATTAAATTTCAAGTTATAAAAATCAATGTTTAACCATACAGATGCATTTTCAACTACAACTATGAAATTTTCAATTGAAATAAGTTCAATTTTTTGTTAAAAAATTTACTTTCTATGAAAAAACATAATTAAAAAAAAAATAGTCAGATTTTCAAACCAAGTCATGAATTTTCAAATGAAACTGTAAATATTTAAATGGAATAGTTGAATTTTAAACCTAAAAGATGAATTTTGTAACTGAATTGATGAATCTTTAACTAGAATAATTGAATTTTTTACCAAAAAGATTAATTTTCAACAAAGAAAGATTAATTACTACCAAAAATTGAATAATTAAATTTTTAGTCAAAAAATGAATGTTCAACCACAGAGATGAATTTTTAACTAAAATTATGGAATATTCTACTGGAATAATAGTTAAATTTCGAGTAAAAACATATCAACTAAAAAACATCCAAAGAAAAAACAAGTTTTTAATTAAGCAGCTTATTTTTAACTAAAGAATTGAACTTTTAATTAAAACGATGAATTTTCAACCAAGAAAAAAATGTATTTTCAACAAAAGTGTTTAACTTCCAACCAAATATTTTTATTTCTATATTAAAAGATGAATTTTCAACTAAAATTATCGTTGTTCAACTGGAATACTTGAATTTTTAACCGAAAAGAATAATTTGCAAGGAAGATTCGTTTAAAGAAAAAGATAATTCTCTACAGAAAAAAATCGACTTATCAACAAAATACGTGAATTTTCAATAAGATAGTTTAATTTTCAATTAAAAAAGACAATTTTTTTCCAAATTGTTGAATTTTGAACTAGAAAAGCTCAATTTTCCACAACTGATATTGGAAAAATTAAATTTTCAGTTAAAAAAATTAATTTTCAACCAAAATGATGAATTTTCAACCACAAAGATTAATTTTCTACAAAAAAAAACGAACTTCCCACAAGGTACATAAATTTTCAAACAAATAATTCAATTTTTAAGTACATAGTAGGCACATTTTCAACTAGAGATGAATTTTAAATTAAAATGATGAATCTTCAACCAAAAAAATTAATTTTTAACAAAAGAGTGTAACTTTTAACCAAGTAGTTGAATTTTTAACTAAAAAAAGATGAAATTTTCGAAATTCCTTTCTTCTAAATCCGAATTATAATTCTTTAAAGAAATTCCCGTTCCATGTAAAAAATTCCCCTTTCCAAAAAAAAAAAAAACAAACAAAAAAAAACAAATGTTTATCCAAAGAAAAAACGAATTTTTAAGAAAATAGCTCATTTTTCCACTAAGGAGATGAATTTTCAATTAAAATTATGAATCTTCAACCGAAAAAATTTATTTTTAAAAAAAGCGTTTAACTTTCAATCAAGTGATTAAATTTTCAGTCCAAAAAGGATGAATTTTAAACAAAAATGTAGTAGTCGCTATTTCAAAAAAAAAAAAAAAAAAAAAATAGTTACATTCTCAAACAGAAGATTAATTCCTATCGAAAAAGACGAATTTTCAGCTGAAAAAATAATTTTTTTACCAGAAATTGCAGTGGAATTTTTGTTTTGAAAGAATTAATGTTCGTCCAAAAAGAATAATTTTTATCTAAAAAGACGAATTCGGAACTAAAAAAAGATAAATTGTCGACCAAAAATTAAATAGTTAAATTATCAATTAAAAAAATTAATGCTGAACAAACAAGATGAATTTTTAACTACAGTGATGGAATATTAAATTAGAATGGTTATATTTTAGCTGTAACAATAATTTTCAATCGAATTGATGAATTTTTAATTAAAATTAAGTATATTCAACTAATAAAATTAATTTTTATCAAGAGTTTAACTTTCAACCAATTAAATTTTAATTCCAAAAAATATGAATTCTAAACGGAAAATGTAGTAGTGAATATTTAAAAAAAAGGACTAATTGAAAAAAAATGTTAACCGAAAATTGAATAGTTGAAAATATTAATTTTCAATCAGAGAGATGGATTTTTTGATTAAATGCTGGAATTCTCAACTGGAAACGTTACGTTTTCAGTTTAAAACAATTTTTAAAACAAAAAACAACAAATTTTCAGCCAAAGAAAATACTAATTTTGAAGAAAATATCTCCATTTTCCACAAAGGAGATGAATTTTCAATCAAAATTCAATCAAAAACCCCAAAAAATTAATTTTTAACAAAAGATTTTAACTTTCAACCAAATAATAAAATCTTCATTACAAAAAAGATAAATTCTGAACGAAAAATCCAGTAATTGATATTTCAAACGAAAAATATTTTAATTTTTAATCAAAAACAGATGAATTCAACCAAAAAAGACCGACTTTTCAACATGAGTTGAATTTCCAAATAAAAAAGATATTTCAAACTAAAAGCGATCAATTTTCAACCAAAAAATTAGAATCGTTAAATTTTCAGTTAAAGAAATTAATTTTTCAAACTAACCAAAAACGAATTTTCAACATAATAGTTTGATACAGTAATATCAAGCTACTTTTATAAAAAAAAACCCAAAAAATTACCTGGCTTAAAAAAAATTAATTATTATTCGCATTTTACTTTACTCTTGGACAATTAGAAATGTAATACAGATAATAAGATAATTAAACCTAATTTTATTTGTTATTAAAAGAAAAATTCAGTTTATTCGATATTCAAACAATTTTAAACGGATACAAAAACAAAAAAATAACATTAGAAATAAAAAATCAAACCCCACCAGAAATTATGGCCTGTTTTTAACAATTTTAATTTATGATTAGGTTAAATGAATTAATTATTAAAAGATCTAAATGTATTATTTAGTAATTTTATTCATTCATATCTTTCTATAAAAAATTGTGAAAAATAACAAAAACTGTGTTTTGATTCCAGGACATAACCTATTATTTGAAAATTGTTTTCAGCTATATTCTATAATTTTCACAATTAAATATAATTGAATATGTGCGTAAAGTCGCTTCGCGAATAATTTCTTGAAGTTTAGAACTCTACTTATTTCTGAAAAATAGTAAAATGCGAGTTTTTAATGGATTGTTGACATTTTTAGGTTATGTCGTAAAACGCGCAATGCAGCAAAAAGCGTAAAAAAGGACGCGCATTTCTATTTTTTTAACATTAAACTATTATTCGAATAATAAGATTACGAATAATTGACATTACCTGAATTTCTGTTACATAGCTTTTGAATTTTTTCACATTTTTCAGCGTCCTTGAAAAGCTTGAAAAGGTTCAAATGCATTTTTCTTCTCAAAAAAACAACAATAAAAAACATTGACAAAAAACTGGTCGCGTCGCGTCGGTGTTCCTGAAACTTTCGGGAATTTAAAACTGGGCAATATTACCGAGAATATTACCCACAGAGAAAATGGGGGAGTTTACCATTAACACTCACCAGAGTGCGCGATCTGTTCGGGTCCAAGTTGTGCGAAAATTTAAATTTAATATTTGAAAAATAGCTTTTTTTATGCACTTTATTATTGAAAGTTTATAGTTTATTTGTAGAATAAAATGAAAGAGTAAGTCATTCAATTTGAAGGGAAAGAATTTTATATTTTAATCACTGGTCACTTTTTCTTGTGTAGTTCTGAATTTTACAAACATAACATAATTGTCTATTAGAAAAATTTAAATTCCGTATTTTGATAACATTATTATTTTTTTTTGCAGAATTTCCAACTAATAACAATAAATTTTGAACCAAAAATGAAATGGTTCAATTTTCAGCAAAAATTATGAGTTTTCAAACAAGATGAAGTTCCTATTAGAAAGAGAAATTTTCAACGGAATACATAAATTTCCAACTAAATATTTGAAGTTCTAACTAAAAAAGGAAAACTTCGAAACTAAGAAAAGGAATTTTTAACAAAATTGTTGAATTTTCAACTGAAAAAATAAATTTTCAACCAAAAATAGAATAGTGAAATTTTCAGATGAAAAAAATTGAGTTTCCAAAAATATAGTTCATTTCGCTA
>CAKNXH010062227.1:66306-90957 GCA_932178445.1 Andricus quercusramuli
CAAAAAGATAAATTTTCAAACACAAAGATTAATTTTCTACGAAAACGTTAAATTTTGAACTGAAAAATTAATTTAAAAAAATTCATTCTTAACAAACTAGTTAAATTTTTAACAGAAGATGTGAATTTTTAACCAAAATAAATAAATTTGAAACAAGAAGAATAATTTTCTGAAAAAAGTCCATTTTCAAACACATGGTTGAATTTTCAAATAAAACATCAATTTTCAAGAAAAGACAGACGAATTTTAAAGAAAAAAGTTCAATTTCCAGCCAAAAAAGATTAACTGTCAAGCATCAAGATTAATTTTCAACTATGAGAGATGAATTTAAAAATAAAATACATGAATTTTCATGCAAATGGTTCATTTTTAAACTAAAAGAGGATATTTTCAAAACAAAAACGGACAAGTTAATTTTTCATTTATTCAATATTTAACGAAAAAAAAAACTGCTCTCCATGAAAATAGTTCATTTCAAACCAAAGAGATGAATCTTTAACAAACAATGTAAGCTTCAATAGTTAATATTTCAACCAAAAAATATCTTTAATTAAAAGCTGTTGAATTCAACTAAAAGGTTTTGGTCCATTGTATTCCTCAGCGTGCAGACATCTTGTCAGCTGACGTCACAACCAGTGTTCCCAACCCGCTCTCCAACCTAATTGCGCATGCGTTGCATAGGCAGTCTCATCAGCTTTAATGGCGCGCTTTTTTGAAACTATATATGCGTAAATCAATTTCTTTTTATAATTAATCATCATTATGGAAATAATAAGAATTAGTTTCTAGATCACAAAATAGTCATTTGGAGGGTAAGGTGAAATAATTCTTTGATTTTACTCTCTACAAATGAATTATTATATAAAATTCAAAGAAAGGAATACCTTCCTTCACCAGTATACTGTGAAAAATTCACTTGCATGTTTAATCATTTCAAATGAGCGCGCGATCAGCATCCAATGAGGTTGCTAGTGCGGCGCATGCGCAGTAAGGTTGGGGAGCCAAATTGGTAGCACTGGCCACAACATGAAATAACCTGTAATTATAATATCTTTGTAATTATTTACATTATCTTATGTTTGGCTTTTAGAACGCATCAGAATTTGGTTATTTGTACGGTAAGTTAATTAATTGTTCGAGCAGGTAACAATACTAAGATTGCAAATTATGGTTAATCATTATGAAATAACAATGTATTTTATTCAAAATTAGTATTGACAAAAATATCGAATATGCTCATGCGGTTCAATCATTTCAAGCACTAAATCACAAACATAACCACAAAAACGATTATAAAAAGTTTTCTCTATGTTTTACTGGTGAATCTGAAAGGACCAATTACTATTATTCAAAAAGATGACTTTTCAAGAAAGTAGCTGAATTTTTGACCAAAAAAGATGACTTTTTAAGAAATAGGTTAAATTTTCAACCAAATGGTCGAAATATCAAACGAAAGAGATTAAAACTTCAACCAAAAGCAGGAACTTAAACCAAAAAGTTGAATTTTCAAGCTAGAAAGATGAATATTTTAGAAGAGAGTTGAATTTTCAGCCACGAAAAATAAATTTTCAACCAAAAAACTTGACTTTTCTTACCAAAAGATTAAGTTTCTATAAAAAAGACGAAGGTTCCACAAAACAGTTGAATTTTCGACCAAGAAAGATGATTTTTTACGAAAATAGTTGAATTTTTAACAAAATAATTAAGTTTTCAATTCAAAAGGTTGCATTTTCTATCCATAGTTAGATTTTCAACCAAATCTTAACATTCGTTTATAAAGAGATACATTTTGGATCAAAAATATAATAGTAGACTTAAGAAAAAAAAGCAATTAACTTTCAACCAAAAAAAATTACTTTTCTTACCAAGAGATGAATTTTTAATCCAAAAGGATGAAGTTTCTATGAAAAAGACGAAGTTTCAACAAAACAGTTGAATTTTCCACAAAATAATTAAGTATTCAAATCAAAAGGTAGCATTTTCTATCCATAATTAGATTTTCAACCTAATCTTTATCATTCTTTTACAAAAAGAGATAAATTCTGGACCGAAAATATAATAGTAGATCTTTAAAGTAAAAAGAATTAACTTTCAACCAAAAAAGATGAATTTTCAATTAAATAGGTTGAATTTGAATATTGAATAAGACGAATGTTCAACAAAACAGTTGAATTTTTGATATTTTTGTTATAAACTTATCTTTTTTAGATAAAAATTCAACTATTAAGTTGGAAATTCATGAATGTATTTTGTTGAAAGTTCGTCGTTTAGTTAGAAAATCAAATAGTTTGATTTTCAAATAAAGAAGATTAAACTTCAACCAAAAACAGAAATTTAAATCAAAAGATGAATTTCCAATCCAAAGGATGAATTTTCTATAAAAAGAAGACGAAGGTTCAACAAAACTGTCGAATTTTCGACTAAAAAGGATGACGTTTCACCAAAATAGTTGAATTTTCAACAAAATAATTTTTAATCTGTAAGGATGAATTCAAAAGAACAAATGTTCATAAATACAGTTGCATTTTCAATTTAGGAATAGTTTAATTTTTAAACAAATTTAATTTTTAACCAAAAGACACGAATCCTGAACGAAAAATATAATAGTACATTTAAAAAAATGATAACTTTCAACAAGAAAAAGGAAGTTTTTTCAACAAAAAAATTGACTCTTCTACAAAAAGATGAATTTTTAATCTAAAAAGACGAATGTTAAAGAAAGCAGTTGATTTTTTGACCAAAAAAGATTACTTTTTAAGAAATTAGTTAAATTTTCAACCAAATGGTTGAATTATCAAACGAAAAAGATTAAAACTTCAACCAAAAGTAGAAATTTACACCAAATAGTTGAATTTTCAAGCTAGAAAGATACATATTTTAGAAGAGAGTTGAATTTTCAGCCAAGAAAAATAAATTTTCAATCAAAAAGCATGACTTTTCTTTCCAAAAATTGAATTTTCAATCCAAAAGGATGAATTTTTGTATAAAAAAGATGAAGGTTCAACAAAACAGTTGAATTTCAGACAAAGAAAAATGATTTTTTACGGAAATACTTTAATTTTTAACAAAATAATTAAGTTTTCAATTCAAAAGGTTGCATTTTCTATCCATAATTAGATTTTTAACCAAATCTTTAAAACTCTTTTACAAAAAGAGATAAATTCTGGACCAAAAATATAATAATAGACTTTTCAAATAAGAAAAGATTTAACTTTCAACCAAAAAAGATTAATTTTGAATTAAACGGGACGAATTTGAATATTCAAAAAGACGAATGTTCAACAAAAAAGTTGAATTTTTTATCAAAAAAGATGTATTTTTACGAAAATAGTTGAAATTTCATCAAAATAGTTCAATTTGCAACAAAGAAATTACATTTTTAACCAAATAGTAGAACTTTTAACGAAAAAAGATTAATCCTGGATGAAAAATATGATAGTAGACTTTTCATATAAAAAGAATTAATTTTCAACCAAAAAAGATTAAGTTTTAACCATAATTAAAGATGAATTTTCAATCCAAACGGAAAAAAATTTTCTATCCAAGAAGACGAATTTCCAACAAAACAGTGGAATTTTCGACCAGAAAAGATGACTTTCTACGAAAATAGTGGAATTTTCAAAACAAAAAAAAATTAAATTTTCAACCAAATAGTAGAACTTTTAACATAAAGAGATTCTGAACCAAAAATATAATAATAGACATTTTAAATCAACAAAATTAACTTTCAACCCGAAAAAGATAAATTTTCAACCAAGAAATATGACTTTTTACGAAAATATTGAAATACCAACAAAATAATTAAAATTAATATTAAAAAAAGAAGGTTCAACAAAACAGTTGAATTTTCGACCAAGAAGAATGACTTTTTATCAAAATAGTTGAATTTTCAACCAAATACATGAATCCTGAACCAAAAATATAATAGTAGATTTTTTAATTAAAAAAATAAAATTAAACCATAAAAAAATGAATTTTCAACCAAAAAGATGACTTCTCTTTCAAAAGATGAGTTTTCATTCTAATAAGACGAATGACCTATTATCCAAAAAGATGAATGTTCAACAAAGCAGTTTAATTTTTGAGCAAAAAAAAATTACTTCTGAAGAAATTAGTTAAATTTTCAACCAAACGGTCGAATTATCAAATGGAAAAGATTAAAACTTCAATCAAAAGCAGGAATTTAATCCAAATAGTTGAATTTTCAAGCTAGAAATATGAATGTTTCAGAAGGCAGTTGAATTTTCAGCCAAGAGAAATGAATTTTCAATAAAAAAACATGTCTTCTTACCAAAAGATGAATTTTCAATCCTAAAGGATGAAGTTTCTAGAAAAAAGACGAAGGTTGAACAAAACGGTCGAATTTTCGACCAAGAAATATGATTTTTTTACCAAAATAGTTGAATTTTCAAGAAAATAATTATGTTTTGAACAAGATAGTTGAATTTTCAATAAAATGGTAGAATTTTTATCCAAAAAAGATAAACCCTGGACTAAAAATATAAGTCGATTTTTCAATATGAAAACATTAACTTTCAACCAGAGAAAATTAATTTTAAAACAAAAAAACATGATTTTTCTGCTGAAAGATGAATTTTTAATCCAAAATAAGAAAAGAATGACCCAAAAAGACGAAGGTTCTACAAAACAGTTGAATTTTCGTCCAGAAAATTTGAATCTAAGAAAATAGTTAAATTTTCAACGAAGTAGATCATTCAAATAAAAAGAATTAACTTGCGACCGAAAAAGATGAATTTTCAACCAAAAAAGATGGCTTCCACCGAAATTTAATATAATTTTACTTTCAACCAAATTGGAGAACTTTTAAAAAGAGAGATCAGTTTTATATCAAAAATATAATAGTGCACTTTTCAATTAAAAATAATTAACTCTCAACCATAAAAGATGAATTTTGAATAAAAAAGGAAGGATTTTCTATAAAAGAAAAAACGAATTTTAAACAAAACAGTTGAATTTTCAACCAGGAAAGATGTCTTCTTAAGAAAATAGTTAAATTTTTAACAAAGTAATGAAATATTCAACCAAATCGTAGAATTTTTAAACAAAAGAGATTAATTTTGAACCAAAAATATAATAGTAGACTTTGCAACTAAAAAGAATTAAATTTCAAGCAAACAAGATTAATTTTCATCCAAATAATCGAATTTTTACTCGAAACGAGACGATATTTATTGCAAAAGTAAAAATAAACCTTGGTTTCCTGGTTAGTGGCCACCCTGAATTTTTATTTGGATAAGTGATTAAAATTTAATCATTTTATAGTGTAAAATTAAGAAATGCTAAGTTTCACCATTTTATTATTATTGATGATATTAAAAAAAAAGAAAATATTCTTAAATATGAGAACGATTTTGAACATATAGAAATGGTTTATTTAAGAAATTTTTCTTTGTTCGATTTTTTATTATCCCCTTGAACGCATTTCCAAATTGAGCACATCCATTTTTTAAATAAATTATTTAATGGACATAAAGCATGAAAACGTAATATTAAATTATTTAATAATATAAAATTTCTTGTAAAAGGATTGCGTCTTCTTTTGTACATGCAAAAAATTAATTAATTTTCAACAAAACAGTTGAATTTTCAACAAAATAATTAAATTTTCAAGCAAATAGTAGAATTTTCAAACCAAAAGGACGAATTTTCTATTCATAATTGAATTGTTAACAAATTAATTAAACATTTAACCAACTAGTAGAACTTTTAACAAAAAAATATTTATTCTGGACTAAAAATGTAATAGTAGACTTTTCAAATAAACAAAATTAACTTTCAACACAAAAAATATGAATTTTCAATCCAAAAGGATGAATTTTCAACAAAGCCAAAAGGATGAATTCTCTATCCATAGTTGATTTTTGAACAAAATAATTAAATTTTCAACTAACTAGTAGAAATTTTAACAAAAAGAGATTTATTGTGGATTAAAAATATAATAGTAGACTTTTCAAATAAAAAGCATTAACTTTCAATAAAAAAAAGATGAAGTTTCAACCAAAAAAGATGAATTTTCAATCCAAAAGAATGAATTTCCTAGCTAAAAAGAGGAATTTTCAACAAAACAGATGAATTTTTAACCAGGAAAGATGAACTATTAAGAAAATAGTTAAATTTTCAACAAAATAATTAAATTTTCAACCAAATAGTAAAATTTTCAATTCACAAGGAATTTTTGATCCATAGTTGAATTTTCGGCAAAATAATTAAATTTTCAACCAAGTAATAGAACTTTTAATAAAAAGAGATACATTCTGGACTTTTGAAATTAACAAAATCAACATTCAACCCGAAAAAAGATGAATTCTCAATCCAAAAGGATGAATTTTCAACAAAACGGTTGAATTTTTAACCAGGAAGAAAATAAATTCTTTGAAGAAAATAGTTGAACTTTCAAAAAAATAATTAAATTTCCAGAGTACAATTTTCAAATTCAAAAGGATGAATTTTCCATCGATAATTGAATTTTCAAGAAAATAATTAAATTTTAAACCAAATAGTAAAAATTTTTAATCCAAAAGGATGAATTTTCTACCGATAATTGAATTTTCTTGAAAGTAATCAAATTTTTAACCAACTCGTAGAACTTTTAACAAAAAGAGATTTATTCTGGAACAAAAATGTAATAGTAGACTTTTCAAATAAAAATAATGAACTTTTAACTAAAAAAAGATGAAGTATCAACTAAAAAAGATGAATTTTCAATCCAAAAGCATACATTTTATATCCAAAAAGACGAATTTTCCACAAAACAGTTGAATTTTAGAACTAGAATGATGTCTTTTTACGAAATTAGTTGAATTTTTAACAAAATAATTAAATTTTCAACCAAATAGTAAAATTTTCAAATTAAAAGAATGAATTTTCTATCCAGAATGGAATTTTCAATAAAATAATTATTTCTTTAACCAAGTAGTAGAACTTTTAACAAAAACATAAACTCTAGACCAAAAATATAATAGTAGACTTTCCAAATAAACGAAATTAACTTTCAACCCAAAAAGGATGAATTTTCAACAAAATAATTAAATTTTCAACCATGTAGTAAAATTTTCAATTCAAACGGGTGAATTTTCTATCCATAATTGAGTTTTCAACAAAATAATGAAATATTCAACCAACTAGGAGAAGTTTTAACAAAAAGAGATTTATACTGGACCCAAAATATAATAGTAGACTTTTCAAATAAAAAGCATTAACTTAATTAATTAATTTTCTATCCAAAAAGATGAATTTTCAATAAAACAGTTGAATTTTCGACCAAGAAAGATAACTTTTTACGAAATTAATTGAATTTTCAACAAAATTAATTTTTCAACCAAATAATAGAACTTGTAACTAAAAGAGATGAATTCTGGACCAAAAATATAATAGTAGACTTTTCAAGTAACAAGAATTTTCTCAACTATTTTTGGTTGAAAATTGATATTTCCTGATTGAAAATTAAGTTCCTTGTTCTGAATTCTTCCTTTCTGCTTTTAAAGTCAATTGTTTGGTAAAACATTCGACTTTTTCGTTTGAAAACTTAACAGTGTTGTTAAGAAATCATCTATTCGGATAGAAAATTAATCTTGTTTGTTGAAAATTCATCATTTTAGCTGAGGATTTAACAATTTTATTAAAAATTGAAACATTAAATAAATATAAATATTAAACATTTCTGAAATCTAATATATTTACAAGTACAACAAAAAATATTCTTAAATATGAGAACGATTTCAAATATAAAAACGATTTATCCAACAAATTTTTCTTGTTAGACTTTTTGATATCTCCGTGAATGCATTTCCAACTTGAGTACATCCATTTTTTAAAATAAATTATTCAATAGAGAAAAAATTATCCTATTGTAATTAAAAAAAAAAAATTTGTTTCTTTGGACAAAAATAAAAAAGAGAAAAGAAAAAGAGAAGGCAACCAACCAAATCCCCTTGCTTCTCTTTTTTCTTTCTTTCACCTTTCTTATTTTTATTATTATCAAATCACAATGTGAAAGCATTACTAATATTTACCAACGTTTCATTGCTCATACAGCATTAATGCTTTCATATTGTGATTTGATAATAATAAAAACAAAAAAAAAAGACGAAAGAAATAAAAAAAAAGAAGGAAGGGGATTTGGTTGGTTGCCTTCTCTTTTTCTACATGTAAAAATTAATGTTCAATCTTTTCCCTTTTGCGACATATTAAATAATTAATCAAAGTTTAAATTATTTCTTCTATACAAAAGTTTAAAGAAGCCCTTGTTATGTTTTTTTTCTTCAAAAAATTGAGGAGTATTACAAGAAAACAAATAACTTTTTCGTTATGCAGGGTGTTAACCAAAATACTCCTTGAGTCCATAAAAGAACGAATCAAGTTACTTCGCAAGACACCGAAAATGGTGAAAACAATAAAAGGTAAAAATTACCGCCAAAAGCAGAAGTTAACTTTACCAGTCACTGATAAAAAACCACCCTACAATCCATTCTATGCAAATGATTGTTATATATGCCATAAAACCAAAAATTTAAAAAGATGCAGTCGTTGCAATTTGATATCCTACTGCGGACCAGATCATCAAAAGCAACACTGGTCTGACCACAAAGATATTTGCAACGTTACATCGACCATAGTGAAGCAAAAAGGATTGTCCCATGTTTTCGAAAATTTACGAGACTCTGATTCCAAAAAATGGAAAGAAGAAAGGTTAAACATGGTCGCGGAAGTAAAATTAAGATTGGGACGGCGTCTCTTAACAGAAGAAAAGCAAATCTTTTGTTTTCCAAGAGCCTGTTTCGTCTGCTACGATTCAAGACAAGACAAATTAAAAAGCTGTCCTCACTGCCCATCCGCTAGTTTTTGCGAAAAACACCCAAGCAGTTCCCTGCACGATCAAGATTGTTCAAAAATAAAAGACTGGCACTATCAAGACACCAATCACAATAATTTCGATGTGGCAACTGACGTCCCTACTTATCGAAATATCATAGAAGCAACACCAACCCAGGATTCTCTGAATCCTCCAAGCTCTATGCAAGAATTCTTAGACGAATATCTTGATCCCCCTCTCGAAATTTCCAGAGAACTGAAGATACACGTATCGCACTATTTGTCTGTCCCATTGACTGTCTACAGTGCTCTGAAAAAAATGCAGTATCCTTTTAAATCTGAAATGATTCTTCTTCTAGAAAAATCAACAATGCAGTTGTTTGATTCCAAGCTCTGGGAGACACTTCTACATCTAGAATCAAGACTGAAAGTCTTGAAGGTTATGATGACAAAATTTAGAGTTTCTCAATCTTTTCAGGACGTTAAACTCTGCAAAAAATGCAATTCAGAAAATAAGAGAGTGATTGTAGAGGCTGTGAGTTCTTCTTATGTAGAGTACCTGTATCACAGAGATTACCAGGATCTTGATATTTTAGCAATCTTTGATTATCTCTATCCGAAGAGTTCAAAAACCTTAAACCGCGAGGAACTGATCTATGCGACTTGGGAGAAACTAAAGTGTCCAATTTTACTAACGCAATCATCGAAAGAGAGGATTGAAGAACTAACCAAGGTTTTGAAAGCTGGTTCCAAGTTCTTTCAGTTCTGCTACGAAGGGTTCAATGAGTTTCATTCTTTGCGATTTAGCAGAGACTGGGAAGGAGTCTGCACTTCAAACCTTTTTATGTCAGTTGTCAAAACGATACCGATCAGGACAGAGAATCTTTCTCGAAACTTTTTCTCTGCAAGTTTATGCCAGGTATGTCGACTTCCTAAACCATCAGTTTCGTGTCACTGCAAAATGATTTTTTACTGTGGACAAAAGCATCTTGAAGAAGACCAGCCTCAACATGAGGAACTTTGCCGAGTCCTTCAAAGATTCCCTTCCGAAAGTGTTTATCCAATTGCTAAAGTTAAAAGAACTGAAGAGTTGATTTACAAACATTATCTCAAGCTTTCAGTAGAGGTGAAACTCAAAAGACGGCTTTTCGATTATGAAAGTGATATTATCTTCTATCGAAAAATCTGTTTTGTTTGTCACGAGCGTGACATTGGGATCTTGAAGACCTGCGATTGCGGGACTAGTCTCTGTAAAAAACATCAGGATGATCCCAAACATCAGCAAATTTGCAGCGGATTGTCGTTGGCCCTAAAGATTCTAATGACTGGAGAACCACCGATTCTAAAAGTGTCTGACAAATTTTGTACTCGAAATTTAAATGAGAGTCTTCCGACTCCGATTGAAGGATTCATAGATTCTTACTTGAGTGTAAAGAAAGAAACTTCGGAAATAATAAAGAAACTGAAGATCCCTAATTTCCCGGAGATTCTGATTTCTGATCTTCTAACTAGACCTCTGACTTTGCTCTATGCTTTAGAAAAGCTGAATTTCCAAGTTGAAAAATCGATGATTGTTCACGTGATCGGTGCGATCGACAGGGAGATTTTGGAGGAGGGATATTGGGAATTTATTCTAATGTGGCTGAGGAGATTGGTAACCTTGAAAATCGTTTTTGTCGGTCCTGAAATCTCGGATCTGTCTCATCTTTATCGTCGGTATTTGGGTACTTACCCGATTAATGGTAAAATGCAGTATGCAAGTTATTTCCGAACAAGATATGACGACTATGTCCGAAGTGATTATTTCGAGAAACCCGACATCATCATTGGATTTAATCTCGACCTTCACGAAAGCCAATTTCATACTTCAGACTGCACTTGGAAGAATACGTTTTTGACTTTAGCGAAATTGAAGATTCCGTTCGTGATGACTTCAGGATCGGAAGAACGAGCAAAACAAGATCACAAAAGGATTTGCTTGGTTTTAGATAATGTAGATCATGACTTTTGTGAACGAAATCCTTTCGGTAGTTTAGTTCCTGAGAGGGACTTTGGAACCCTGGGTTTGCGGTATTCAAATAATTATGTGATTATCTACAAAGGATTAGGACAAACTGACGTTGCAGAAACGGAACCAAATGAAGAAAAGGTACGTACCAAAATTGTTGAATGGGAAAGAAAGACGGAATTAGGATTTATGAAATATGTGATGAAAAGAGCTGCTAATGGTATAACAGAAGAATCTGATATTGGACATCTTGAGGGGAAAACGAATCTTGATGTTGAAGAACATGGAGAGGAAAAGAAATCATCTGAAGATAAAAAAACAACCAATACCAGGAAATTTAAAACAAAAAGTTCTGAATCAAAAGAAGTTCAGACACAACCAATGAAAAGTCTTGAAAAAAGCGAAATAAGCGAAAATGGATTGAAACTCACTAGTGGGATTGTTGAAACAAATAAAAGTAATTTGAAACCAGATAGTGTAATGATTCCGGAAACAAACGAAATGAAACCTGGTTCGGAAAATTTTAAAACTGATCAAAAGATAAAATCAGCTGATGTAAAGGATCCGAAAACAAGCAAAGATGTTGAAAAAACAACTGACAAAAATCATCCCGGTTTTGTTAAGACTTTGGAAAAGGAAAAAAACCTGCGAATGACGAGTTTGTCTAATACTGTGAACACTAGACAAGAAAAACAAGTTATTCTTGAAAATGTGGCATTTGAGATACAAAATATAAGTTTTCAGTATCACATTTCAAAAACAGAAAGTGATAATTTTGAAATGAAGGGTAGATCAGAAAAGGTTGATTCTGCAATAAAAGGAACTGAATTAGAAGCTGAAGATGTGCAATCCAAAATGAGTTCATCCAAAGCTCAGAATTTAAGTTTTGTAAAAGAAACTCCAGCGTCAAAAATTATACCGGATAGTTCAACAATTTCTGGTAATGAAAGAAAATCAAAAGCGAGTAATGGTTCAAAAAAACCAGATAAGAATTTAAGCCGCAAGTCGAAATCTGCGATGCAGCAGTTGTTGTATGAGGAGAAACAAAAACTTTTGAAGGAAACTTTGCTGCTTAGGGAAAAGAGGGAGCGATTAAAAAAGGATAATTTATATCTACAGAAGGAATATGAGAGAGTTATAGAAGAAAATCGATTGTTTAAAGATATACAACATGAAGTTAAGGAAGGAATTCGTCTAGCGATGAAAAGCAAACGATAGTTTGTTTTGTCATTCATCAGGTAAATTCTTTTTTAATTAAACTATAACATTGCGCGTGCTATGCGCGCACTAATTACCCCTCCTTTAGAAAAAAACTGTTCATTTTCCAACATTTTCTTACAGATTTTCCAGAAAATCTTATAAGATTTGAAAGAGTTGCATATGATTTACAGAAGTTTTTACATTATAGCGAAAAAATTGCAGTGAGTTCAATATAAATGACACCATTCTTTCATTTACTTGCAATTCTTAAAAATTAGCAGATTATTTTTCTCATTAACAAAATATGTCTCGCCGCATCACAGTGGTCGGGAAAAAATCATCTGCCAAAAGCCGTTTTTTGAAACCGTAAGAAAATGTTAATAACCTATTATAGTACTATTTAGGGATCCAGGGGAAGAAGAATTTGATAATAATTTAATATTTAAAGTGGTTTATAGCGATGAAAAGAACTCACAAAGTAGGAACTTTTGAAATGCATCAAGCGGACGACAAATAAGGTTTTCTTGAAAAAACGTCGTACTCTTCACAGAATTAAGTTTGATCAAATATCGTAGAAGTAAATTAAAGCATGCTATCAAAATAAACCGAGGTGTTTCGGGTTTCAATCGTGTGTAAAACAAAACTACGATGACTGTGATTGGCCAGAGCGCCACACCGTGGAGACTGGTGGAACCTGATTGGCCAATCAAGTCTTTTTTTTTTCAAACACGGGAGGATGGAAAGCCAAATCGGATTCCCTATTTATGTTATTAGTGTGCTTTAAGATTTCGATTGCTTCTCTATGTTTTCTTGGAAAAATATTTGTGTGTTTTTGCAATGACGGTTGTTTTGTCAAATAAAATGTTTCAAAATGATGCTCAGCTAATGCTGATTGCGTGAAATGTTTTAGCATGACTTTTCTCTCCTGTTCCTTCACACGTTGGCTCATCGCTCTCCCGGTTTCTCTATTATGGACTTTGCCACAAGAGCAAGGGATTTTATATACTCCCGGATCACCCTTTTGTCCTTAAGGTTGTTTGGAAGTTGTCCTATTTTCGCAGGTAGATTAAATATGGTTTGGATGTTGCATTTGTTGAGAATTCTTCCTATTTTTTCTGTGATACCTAGTATGTAGTGTAGGATGGTGGTCGTTTTCTCTTTCATTCTTTAGTAGGTTGTCTTGACTTTTTTCTCTTAGTGTATTTTCTTATTGCTTTATCAATTTGTTTGTGTAATCGTTCTGTACCAGGACTTGTTTAACGTTTTGTAATTCCTTTTGTAAGTTATCTTTATCTGTTATGGAGACAGCGCTGTATACAATGGAGTTGATCATGGAGTTGACAATCGATTGATGAAATCGGAAAACTTGTGTAGTCCATGTAGATCATGTCTCCAGATGAGAAAAGTGTCCTCAACGTAAAGGCTCCAAAATTTCGGTTTCAGCTGGATTGGTTGAAGATTTCAGTATCTAGATGTTCCATAAAGATGTTGGCTATTACAGGTGAGATTGGAGATCCCATTGCTGCTTCCTAGGTTTGTTCATAGAATTGGTTATCGAAAGAGAAGTAAGTATTATTGAAACAGTGTCCTATCAAAGGTATACTGTCAGAGCGGAAGCTTGCAAAGGATTCAATAATATCGATTGTATCAGAGATTGGTACATCCGTAAAGAGAGATACTATGTCGAAACTCACTAGGATGTCTTGGGGTTGAATGTGAATCTGTTGTATCTTTTTGATAAAGTCAAAAGAGTTTTGGACGTGAGTGATAGAGTTTCCTGTGGCAGGACTTAGTTCTTCGGTGAGGAAGCGTGCTAGGTTTTAAGTTGGTGAGTTCATTGCGCTGATAATCGGTCTGAGTGGAATGTTATTTTTGTGGATTTTTGGGAGTCTGTAAAATCTTGGACAGACAGGATTAGTAGGTATTGATTTAGATCTTTTTTTTTTGCTGCCAAGTTTAGAGTCTTTTAGAAGGGTTTTTGTTTTGCTGACTATTGTCTTTGTGGGGTCTCTTTTAAGTTTTTTATATTTATTTCACTTAGAATGTCTTTATCTGCGGGCAATATTATGACGTCTTTATTTTGATTGAGTTCTTTAATTGTTGTTTTTTCTTGTTATGTTAAGTTTGACGAAGGAAATTGCGCTTGGCGTAAGATGTTGACCGTCCTATGTCGTATGTCATTCGCTTTTTCGGTTGGAAGGGTATTTATTGTGGATTCTAAATTACTAATGATTTCTTCTTTGGGGATTTTGGTTTGAGCTACTGCAAAATTATGTCCTTTAGATAAGGCTGAAATCATTTCATCGCTGAGAGGATGGTTAGAGATGTCTTTTACTGTATTAGCTAATGGTACGTGCTTTACTGGAAGAAATTTGTCAAATTTTATCTTCTGTTTTTGAATGCAAAGATCTTTGATCCGTTGGGTTCGGTCAACTGTCATGCGGTCCAATTTAGACCAAATGTCAAATCTGAAGGTGTTTGATAGGAAGGGGTGAAGTTTTAATAGTTTATTGGAGGTAGTGCGCAAGACAAATTTGGTATGTTGTATTGTTTTTTTCAAAAGAAGCACAATTGTTTTATGTAGAATTGATTTGGATATAGATGTTCCCAAATGGTTTTTCAGTTGTAAGAATCTTGACTGATGTTGCTGTCTCTGCATCGTTTCATGAAAGCTAAAGATGCTAGTAGCTTAGCTTGTGAAGACCTGAGCTTACTGAAAGCGTTAGCCGTAATGTTTAAAGTAATTGGAAAAAGTTCCGACAAAAAAAAATTATGTAAATCATCCAGAGTTTACTGCCAATACAGGGAAATTTGATTTAACTGCGCGAACTTGTGATCTTCTGAGAAAGAAAAAGATTTAAAATGATTTTCAAGTTCTGTGTTTGCAATTGTTTTACTAATGACCTGAAAATAACTTGTCAAGTATTCTAGATTTCACTTTCGTAAAAAAATACGATTTAAAGGTCTTGGCGCTTCAATTGTAAGTATTTTAAACCTCTTTATGACATATGCGATAAGTATGCCTGGCACCTGAGAGGTATAATCTCAGAAGATTGGTAACAAAGAAATCCACCGAGTTCCAAAAACACTCGGCGAAGATGGCCGATTCGGAGTACTGCTTTGAGAATTAACATGGGTATGGAACAACAGGTTTTATAGCTTGAGCCAGGGGTGGGATCTCACGGACAACCCGCCCACATTAAAACTAACTCACTATTTAGCCATAAAAAATAAGAGTTAAAAAATGCTATTTAAACGAAATGTTCATGAAGATAAAATTTGCTTCGTAAAAATGATTTTTGTAGTCGAAAAAATTCTAGAACTTCAAACTTCAATGGAAATTGTTACAATGGCATACAATCGAGAATTGATAACATTTAAGGCCATGTGACGAGTGGCTCACGTGACCGGATTCCTACCTTACCGACACTTTTTTTATTTGTAAAATTATGTTCACACAAATAGCCACATCGAGTTGAAAATTTGGGATAATAAATAAGAAGCACTAAGAAATGCGGCTCTGGTCCTAAATTTGTGTAATTATGAAAAAAGCAAAAAAAAGCTTATCAACAA
This sequence comes from Andricus quercusramuli, assembly GCA_932178445.1. Taxonomy (NCBI): domain Eukaryota; kingdom Metazoa; phylum Arthropoda; class Insecta; order Hymenoptera; family Cynipidae; genus Andricus; species Andricus quercusramuli. Next base: position 81,920 of record CAKNXH010062227.1, read on the forward strand.
AAAAAACTTTTTTCATAATTATTAAAATTTAGGACCAGAGCCGCATTTCTTAGTGCTTCTTATTTATCATCCCAAATTTTCAACTCGATGTTAAAGGAAAAAAAGTTGCCGTAACTCATCATCTATTATTTACGATGATATATGGAAAGTTTTTCAATGCAATATCATCAACTTCCAACCTGCTTAAAATGTCGGATAGAACCAGATTGAAACCCGGTTAGAAGTGGGTTCTAACTGGCCATAAGCGGTCTCTAACCGGATTTTCCCCAGATTTTTACCGGTACCTAACCGGTACGGTATCAATCCGGCATACTGGAATATTTGTACCTGACCTAACCGGTTCTTAAACGCCCCCTATCCTAATTTCATCCCCGGATTGTAACCTTTACCAAATTGATTTGTAACTGGGCGGGTCCTCATAATATTCCTACCCGGCCCTTACCAGTCTCCAACTGGATTTTGTCCCCGGGTTGTAACCGGCATCCAACCGCTTTCTATCCGGCATCTTGTAACATTTGTACCCAATTCCTAGCGGGTTGTTTACTGGCTCCTATACCAATTTCGTTCCCGGGTTGTAACCGGCATCTAACCAGTTTGTAACTGGGTCCGCATAATATTCCTATTCGGTTCTTAACTGGCCCTAACCGTTCTCTATCTGTATTTTGTCTCCGCGATTGTAACCGGCACCTAACTGGTTTCTAACCAGCATCCTATAATATGTGTGCCTGATTCCTAACCGGTTCTTAACACACCAGTATCAAATGCCTTTTAGGAACCGGTTAGAGAACAGTTAGAAACTAACTTCAGTCTGACAATATTTAATTTCTGTCCCAAATTCCGGGTAGACCCAGTTAGGACCGGTTAGAACACACACTAATGTCAAGTGTCTTTTGTGAATCGGTTAGAGACCAGTTAGAAGCTAACTTTGATCTTTGACAATATTTAATTTCTCTTTTCGATCGTCGAATAGAACCCGGTCAGGACCGGTTAAAGTACACACCAGTGTCAAGTTGAGACCAATTAAGAACCGGTTAGAGACTGTCAGAAACCAAATGGTTCGGATCGAATCAAATTGAATGGACAAACTAGATCTTAGCTTGGATTAAATATAAAAAATTTGGGCTTAAGGCGATGTCAGGGTACCGTGCCATACCTGACGGCTCGAGTGACCCTTCCCATTGTGAGACGCTCGAACACGAGCTCGCTGCCCAGCGGGGCGATGTGGTGCTCAACCGGAGGCTACTGTATTATGTTACTTCGAACTCTGTTCCGCACCACCATGGAGGTCGAGTAGTAGGCGCGTTTTTTTTCACGTGGTGTTCCCCAGTAGGCCTAATCCACTTGTCAATGAAGCATGCAATTTTTTTTGTTTTTTTTTCTGTTTTTTATAAGGAAGAGTTTAATTAGCATGCATAAGTGTGTATAAAAAAAATCCACTGGTCAATAAGGCATGCAATTTTTTTTTTCCTTTCTTTTTTATAAGGAAGAGTTTTATTGGAATTCATTAGCGTGGATAAAAATATAGAAGCGCGCGTATAATATCGAAGAAAAGTTCTTTCACTGACCCGTGCATACTTCTCCATATGTATTCTATTAAGTAGTCGTCAGTCCTAGACACAGCCATTCGACCGATCCGCCTTCGCATATCGCGCTTTACTTTCGACCATTGCGACTCGATGCCCTGCGTGTGAATATTTCGATGGATTAATAAAATTTCTGGAGTGATTAACAGTGGAGTGTATAAAATTAATACGATCTACCCCACAATACCCTTTCCAACAATCCGTTATTATATGTGTACCGGGTAACACATTTTCTTGAATGATCGCATGCAATGTTGTAGCATCCCGATTTCTTACTACTTGGAAGAAACACTTTTTTGACTCTCTGTCAACGCCTCCCACCACCCAACCCGTTCTCCTTTTTCTCCCTCTGTTATATTTTCGTTTCCCGAACGCGCTTTCATCGATTTCTACTGTTTTACCGGGTCCCCCAATTTTTTGTTTATTTTCAAATAACCAGACTCTGAGCAATCTCCTGAGATCTGTTATAATGGCCCGCACCGTGTCTTTCGAAAGTTCCGTTTCCCGAACAATTATGCTTAACGGATAGCGTAATAACCAGCAAACTATAACTTGTAAAATTCTATGTACTTTCACGTTCGCGACATTAAAAAAAGTTCCTTTTCTAACACTTTTTTTTTGCGACATTTATTGGCCCCACATCGATGAATAACGTCTCGATTTTTACCATTACTTGTTAAATTTAATGTCCCGCCGCATGCTGTACATTTCTTATTTTTTGGAAGTAAATTCCATTCCAATAAGAAATTAAACACACCAAGAGTTAACACATGATTCAAAAATTTACCTGCACTTTCGAGGAACTCCATTTTGTTTCGTTAGTATAACGTATACCTTGTAACGTCCAAAATCATACTAATTGCAAAACGATTAAGCACCCTGGTTCAATTGCCCCTATCCCCTCTCTTGGTTAGTCTTACGGAAAATTCCGTATACACGGTCAGTTCTTAAATTTTAAGGTTTAAGAATATTCTGGAATTTATAATATCTTAGAAGCTACTTTGATACATAGTCGATTGCACACCATTTTTAAAAAAACTCATGTTTCAATGACAAGTAAAAAGGCCGTTTCAATTTTCAACAGTTGGACATTCAACGTTCGAAAATTAAACAAAATTGTATATTGAATTTTCAAAAGTTTAATAATTGACTGTGGAAAACTGAAGAAAATTAGATTTTTAATTCAATTCTATTTTTAGCAGTTAAATTTTCAACTGTTTGAAATTCAATTTTCTTCAATTTTCAACAGTTGAAAATGAAATTCCATCAGATGGCAATTATATTATAAATTGTCTTTAATCTTATACAATTGAAAATGGAATTTTTAATTTATTTCAATATTCAACAGCTGAGAATTGAAATTAATTTTTCTATTTATTTCCATTTTCAAAATATCCAAAATTGTATGAAGAATCACATACAAAGTTGTAGTATGGTTGGTTTAAGTGGGCAACTTCATTTAAACGTGCCCACGCAACATAATACAGTAGCCTCCGGTTGAGTACCACATCGCCCCGCTGAGCAGCGAGCTCGTGTTCGAGCATCTCACAATAGGAAGGGTCACTCGAGCCGTCAGGTATGGCACGGTACCCTGACATCGCCTTAAACCAAAATTTGTTATTTGAACAAGCTCTGGTTTGTATCGAATCGGAAAAGTCGATATCAGGTTAGGTCGGTTTTGAAAACTTGACATTCGACCGATTTAAATTCAAAACTCGAATTATCCTTCCGCAAAGCTAATTGTTGTATATTTAATTGAAATCCATGAATAAACTGTACCTGGTTTGGACACAAAAATAACTAAAATTGCCAATATTTAATCTTTGTTTTCGATTGCCGCATAGAACCCGGTTAGGACTGGTTAGAACATGCACCAGTGTCAAGTACCTTTTAGGAACCGGTTAGAGGTCAGTTAGAAACTAACTTCAGTCACAATATTTAATTTCTATTAAAAAATTCCGGGTAGAACCCGGTTAGGACCGGTTAGAACATGCACCAATATCAAGTACCTTTTAGGAACCGGTTAGAGGTCAGTTAGAAACTAAATTCAGTCTGACAATATTTAATTTCTATTCCAAAATTCCGGGTAGAACCCGGTTAGGACCGGTTAGAACACACACCAGTGTCAAGTACCTTTTAGGAACCGGTTAGAGACCAGTAAGAATCTAACTTTGGTCTGACAATATTTAATTGCTTTCCGATCTCCAAATAGAACCCGGTTAGGACCAGCTAAAAGACACCAGTATCAAGTGCCTCTTAGGACCGGTTAGAGACCATTTAGAAGCTAACTTTGGTCTGACAATATTTAATTTCTTTTCGATCTGCGGATAGAACCCGTTTAGGACCGGTTAAAAGACACACCAGTATCAAGTGCCTTTTAGGAACTGGTTAGAGACCAGTTAGAAACTAACTTCAGTCTGACAATATTTAATTTCTGTTCACTAATTCCGGGTAGAACCCGGTTAGGACTGGTTAGATTTTAAAAACTTATTTTGTTACAATTTCTCATATAAGGACCGGTTAGGATCCGATTACATTCCAAATATTGAATTTGAGACCAGTTAAGTATCTGTCAGACGGTTAGAAACTAAGCGGATTTTTACCCGGTCCCTATCTGGTTTCTAAATGGTTTTTATGTGACATTTTAGGCAGGGTGCGGTCAAAGAATTTCTCATTTCGTCTGATACTTCTGTCACGGGAAAGCGGGTACTTCCAAAACGAAAAGATGGCAGCTTGCACCCTGATGTTTTGAAACTACTGAAGACCCTAAAGGAATCCAAGCTAATTAAAACTGCAGACAAGAATGTTTTTAGCTGAAAATTCCTGTACAGGGCCCTCGGAGGATCCTGGATATGTTCCTGCTCGCGAACCTATACAGGTAATCTGAATGGTTACTATACAGGAATTTGGCGAAGGAGACTGTACATGATCCTGCAAAAGAACCTGTATGCTATCTAACATTTGACTGATCCTGTACATGTTCCTTCACAGAGTGATTTGAGAGCATAGGAACTAATCCGCGAGGATTCGCTAGTGGCTTGGCTCTCTCTATAGTGAGTTCGATCTTCAAAGGAATAAAAGGAAAGCAACTTTATAGCTGTAAGCGACATGAGTATTCGAGACGGCTTTCTTTCAGGGGCCCCATACGTGTTTCTGTACAGGAACCCGTGCCTCAATGTACCTCGCAAAGAAACCTGTACAGAAACATACACTTGATCATTCAAAGGTTTCTTTGTCTGTGCAGGTTCCATTGCCAAATGCCTGCACAGGAACCGTCAAGATTACCTGTGCTGGATCGTGTCCAGGAACATGTCCAGGATCCTCCAAGGTTCCTGTACTATTGACAATATTTAACACTTGTTTTGAACGTCCCGCAAAAAATTCCTGTACAGGAACCTCGGAGGATCCTAGACACGTTGCTGGACATAAAGCCAAACCTCAATTTACTATGTGAAGGAACCTGTGGAGGGTCATTCAAAGGTTAGCTTGCATACAGGTTCCTCTGCAAGAGCATTTACAGTTTCCTTTGCCAAATTCCTGCACAGAAACCGTCAAGATTATCTTTGCAGGATCGTGTCCAGGAACATGTCCAGGATCCTCCAAGGTTCTTGTACTATTGACAATATTTAACACTTGTTTTGAGCGTCCCGCTGAAAATTCCTGTACAGGAACCTCGGAGGATCCTGGACACGTTGCTGGACATAAAGCCAAACCTCAATTTACTATGTGAAGGAACCTGTACAGGGTCATTCAAAGGTTAGCTTGCATACAGGTTCCTCTGCAAGATCATTTACAGTTTCCTTGGCCAAATTCCTGCACAGAAACCGTCAAGATTATCTTTGCAGGATCGTATCCAGGAACATGTCCAGGATCCTCCGAGGTTCCTGGACAACATTTTTCAGCTGGCTTGTACCGATAGAGCAATATATTCGGTTCAAGTACAAATTTATTTTTGTCAAAAGATTATTTTTTCCGACCACTGTGCGCATGTGGAATTATCCCACACCGTACTTATAACATTCTTTTAACATTTAAAAAATAAAAAATACATTCTTAAGGTATTTCCGTATGAACTACTCATCAAAGTGGAATTAAATATTATTTGCATTTGATTAGGATTCTCTATAAGATTAAATTTACAATTTCGGGACATATTTGTCACACAAATGTATTACATTATTTTATTTTTGTAGCAAAATTTCATTTGGAAAGTTGAACTGTAAGAAAAATGTAACATTTACATATGTGCATGATGAAACTAAGAAAAATTCAAGATCTACAATGTAACATTCATTTATTTAATCAAGACAGATGCATACAACAGAGTATTTTAATTCATATTTGTCATGAGCACAAGTTACGTTATTCTTAAATAACAGTCAAAATGCTATTTTCAAAATAAATGAAAAATAAGCGCTTTTCTATATTTTCATTTTATTATTTACATTCAAATAATAGATATGGAAATTAAAACTTACCACAAACGGTTAATTTTTATAGTTGTATTAACAATTTGAGCTTCTCTTCATACATTAATCCTGCAATATGGCAAATTTCACTTCAAATGTTGAACAATTGTAAATTTTCACCTGCTGCAAATATACAACTTTTGAATGATATTTGACAATAAGGTTATTTTGTTTGTGCCATATACCAATTTTAATTCTGCTAAATATATCTGGCTTTGATTGAATTATAAAACTTTACATCTTTGAGTTTTTCAAATTATCAAATTTATGCAAAAAATTTAACATTTTAAAAAGTTAATTTCTTTCAAAATTGATCAAGAATTATTTCTTTTTGTATTCGTACATGTTTAATTAATTATTTTTCATAAAAATAATATTTTTCAGGATATGGAATGGAACGTATAAGGCGAAGTTGATATGAAAAATAGCAGATTCAAGTATTTTTCTTTCATTTAAATAAACAAAAATCGCATGTACTTTTGGTATGTACATCTGGACATAAATTTATCAAGCTTTTTTTTACATTTCTACTATATTATTTTGTAATATTATAGATCTAGGAATAAAAAAAAGTAATATATATATAAATAATAACCAAAAAATGGCAGTTTCTTAATGTTTTCAGTGTAAATTTTTTAAACTTAAATTTCTGAAATTAATATACAGAACACGGCTATGTTAAAAATATTTGTATTCTATTTTCAAACCCTGATTTTAATTTATAATTAATGCGAATGATAAGGTACAAAAGGACTACTTTTTAACAAAATAAACGTTTATAAAAAAAATTAATTAATTAAATGACTTTTTTAATTAATCATTAATTAATAATTTTTTATATAATATAATTTTTTAAAGGTTTCTGATTATGTAGAAAATATTCCTTTAAAATTAGATAATCATTTTATATTATTATTAATTCCTTGCTTCTTTACCAAAAAGGATGATAGTTTTACGAAAAATGTTGAAAATTCAAGACAAAAAGACAAATTTTCTGCAGAACAGTTCAGTTTTGAACCCGAAAATATGAATTTTCAACAACAACAAAAAATTTATTTTCAGCAAAACAATTGAATTTTCTAACAAAGTGTTACTTTTTTGTATCCATTTGTTAAATTTTTAATCCAAAAAGACGAATTTTCTACAGAAAAGTTGAATTTCGAACCCAAAAATATGTATTTTCAATAAAAAAGTTCATTTTCAACCAAATATGTAGTGAAACTTTCAAGTCAAAAAGACGATTTTTTTAGAAGACCGTTGATGGATTTGCTACTGAATAGTTGAACTTTCAAGCAAATAAGGTGAATTTCCAACAAAACAATTTAACTTTTGACCAAATACACATTTTTTCCAAGTTTATAAAAAAGTGAATTTTCAACTAATAAAGAAAACATTTTCAATCAACAATGGAATAGTTAAATTTTCTGTTAAAATAATTAATTTGCAGCCAAAAAAAGGATATTTCCAAAAGAATAGTTGCATTTTCAGCCGTAGAGATGAATTTTCAACTAAAGTAACGAATCTTCAAAAAAAAAAAAAAAAACTTTTTACCAAGTAGTATAACTTTGAACCAAAAAAGATGAATTTTCAACGAAAAATTGAGCAGTTGGTATTCAAACAAAAAATGTAACAATAAATAAAAAATAGTTGAATTTAAACAAAGAAGACGAATTTTAAATGAAATACTTAATTTTTAAGTTCAAAAATTAATTTTCAACAACAAAAAAACAAACTTTCAATAAAGTAGTTAAATTTAATTCGAAAGACATGAATTTGCAACTAAACAAAATTTTCAACCAAAAATCAAATAGTTGACTTTTCAGTTAACAAAAATTTGAACGAAGAAAAAGGAGGTTTGAAAGAAAATTTAAATTTTCAACCAAAAATGATGAATTTTCAAGCAAAAAGATGAATGTTTAAACAAGAAGATTAATTTTCTACCAAAAAGTCGAGTCTTCAACTGAAAAAATAAAGAAGTAAGAATATTTTTAACAAAGTAGTGAAATTTTCAATAAAAAAAAAATAATTTTCAACCAAAATAAATGAATTTGCTAACAAGAAGAATTATTTTCTTAAAAAAGTCAATTTTCAAACTCATAGTTTAATTTTTAAATAAAAATATTAATTTTTAAGAAAAGAAAAACGAATTTTTGAATAATTAGTTAAATTTTCAACCAAAAAATGATTTTTCAACCAAAAAGATTAATTGTTGAGTATAAAGATTAATTTTTAACCAAAAGAGACGAATTTTCAATAAAATAAAAAATGGTTCATTCTTACACCAAAAGAGACGAGTTTTTAACCAAAAACGGGCAAGCTAAATTTTCAGTTAATTCAGAATTTATCTTTTTTTGTTGAAAATTCTACTATTTGGTTTTCTCTTTTTCGGTCAAAAATTCAACAGTCTTTTTAAACATTCATTTTTTTGGTTGAAGATTCATTTCTGGTTGAAAATTGAACTTTTTTTTCAATTAAGTTTTTTGTTAAAAAAATATATTTTCTCGTTGAAAATGTCACAGTTTGGTTGAAAATCTATTTTATTTCCTGACTAAACAATCTTTCATAGTGTCGGTGTTGCTTGTTTTTTAAAAATGAAAATTCATCTCTTACTGTTAAAAATGTAACTGTTTGACAATCAATCAGTTTTGGTTGAGGATTTAACTATTTTCATCAAAAGTAGTTCTTTTTTGGTTCAAAATGAAATTTTTGATCAAGCTTAATTTTGATTCGGGTTAAAAATTCAATTTTTTTTAGAAAATTTGCCCTTTTCGCTTGAAAATTCAACAATTTGGTTGAATTTTTTTCTTTCTTGACTGATGAAGTCTGATTTTGATTCCTGATAGATTCAGGTATATAAATTTCGGTTCGAGCACATATATATTGTGCACATAGCCTGTGTCAATCTCTGAAGAACGAAAAAAAAATAAAAATTTGTTGTTAAATATAACGTAACTTTTAAAAAAAGGTTGATCCTATCAAAAAATGA
>CAKNXH010062228.1:12379-27735 GCA_932178445.1 Andricus quercusramuli
AACTTCCCTACTCTTTAATAAAATTTATTAATATTATAGGTCAATCGCTTCGACTCAAACCAAGGAATCTTTAATATTCTTGCATCTACTTTGAATTATGTTAGTGAAAAAAGTTTTACAATGAAAAACCGTATTAGTTAGATTAATAATGATGTTAGAGCGATGTTGTTTGTCTGAGTAATGTAAGTTTATAAAAATTAATATATGTAGTTGGTAAAATTGACATACTTCAGACAAAAAAGTAGAATTAGTTGCTAAAATCATTTATTTCTGCTGTCAACGTTTCGAAAACTAGAGCCGTTTTCCTCACCAGGACGTGAAGTTCAGGTTACATTTCAAAGTTCATCAAACATCTTAATTAATATTAAAAAAATTTTTTTTAATTCTATTCCTCGTCTTCATCTCTTATAAGCTTCATTTTTTGTATGAATTTTTGTTAACTTCATTTAAAATTTAATTTGTTTGATCCCCTTCTATATTCGTACTTTTTTTAAATTTAATTATATATATATATATATATATATATATACAAGACGAGGAATAGAATTAAAAAAAAATTTGTAAGTACAATAATAAATATCATTTTCCAAAATCGAGAAAAAATGAAAAGTGAGGAGCTTACTTTCAAAAGGGCATAAATCCACTTTTCAAAATTTTTTGTTTTTTTGCGTTAATCATATCTTTAGGATAAGCCCTATCAACCTATGTATCAGTTTTCTCCAAAAAAGCTTTCTATCCTATATTAACAGTGAGTTGAACATTTGCTTTGCTACCAGAAGAGCATGCACCCAGTCTCTGGATAATGACATAATGAGATAATGATATAAAGAGATAATGAGAATGCAAAATTCTGGTAATTTGGGTACGTGGCCTAGGACCAAAACAATGTAGGAACCCAGAAAAACCAATTCTTTTATAAATGCTGTAAAACGTTTTTCTCGATTTCCCAACAAAAACCATAAGTGGATATGTGCCCTTTTGAAAGTAAGCTCCTCAAGTTGGTTTCATTATTTTCATGAACCTCATTTGTTTATATTTTATTCTATGGTATGTATTTTATCAGAGAATTTTTTTTAGAGGACCCCAAGAAAAATGTACAGCCCTGAGCCCCGAGTTGCCTTAATCCGACTCTGGATCTTTTCATTCACACCGGCGAGAAAATTAGCTTCGGGAAACATAATATACCCATTTTGACCAAGAAACACATTTTGGCGGTTTCAGAACTTAAGCGATGATTTTAAGATTGTACAGATTGCTGATTTTGTGTTTGAAGTGCTCAGAACAAAATTATACAATATGAAATTGCATGGAAGCTTTGAACATTAAAACATTAAAAATTTCAAATTTAATGCAAAATCTGATGGATTCAAAGTTGATCATTTAAAATTATACACTTTCAAAATCAAAATGTTCAAATTTAAGCCTCGAAAACTTTAAACTTCAAATGTACCAGGCACTCGAATTAAAAATTTTTTTTAATTGAGCAAGTTAACTGAAGAACATGAAAATATAAAAATTCTGGAAGCAAGCATTGAAAACTGTACATGTTAACGTTCTCAATTGAAGAATTAAAACTTAAGAGACTTAAAAATTAAAATTTCAACAAAAAAATCAAAGCCTTCAAAAGTGAAGAATTTCAAACTTGCAGTGCTTGAAGTACTTGACACGACATAATTACATTACTTATTCTGAAAACAATTCATCTTTCTATAAAGTAATGTTTGCAGATATGGACTAAATTGAAATCAACAGGAGGTTATCTTTCATTCTGAAATCTGTCATTTAAGTTACCTTGAGTGACTTTTTGATCGTAAAATAGACTTTTATATCTTTCTCAATGACATACTTCTCTGCACAATGAACGTAGTAAACAGATATAACGCAGTATGTACTATCGGATTTGAAGATTTTTATTTCGGGCTGAGAGTGCATTTCACGTTTACGATCAAGTATACTACCAAGACCCTAAATTTTACTTCTACACAAGGCTGGAAAAATTGAAAAGCGAAAGAAAAATGTCTTTAAAATTTATTAAAATGAAAATCAACTTTATTAAAAACATTTTCAAAACAAATAAAATATAATATTGAATCTTTAGATAATTTTATTATTCAACAAAAATTCTAATGTATAAAAGCCCGTAAACCAATTTAATAAAAGTATTGTGGTATAATGTATAGTTTTAATTTAAAACCATTTTCACCTGTCTCGTCTCCATAAGTTCTGCAATGGCCTCTTCGTAATTTCCGCCATCTTCACTGTAGTGTTCCAAAATAAAATCCTGCAATGCAACATAAATTTAAATTATTAAAAATTATTATCCAAATATTATGCATCCTTTAGTCTTTTGCTTTGAATTTAATAAAAGATTTGTATACACGAAAAATATTACAAAAACAAAGTTTCATATTCTAATATTTCACACGTTCCGTAATTTTGAGTAGTTTAATTTCTTATATTGTTAAAAGTTCATGATGCATAATCATATACATTCATATGCAATTTCCTCATATATCTCTTTATGAACTAAAATTTTTTTAATGTGCTCTGAATTTTATATGAATGTCACAGTGCTGGTTACCAAGTGTCGTTAAATCGATACTTGCTTACGAGAATCAGTTGCGCTAAAACATTACCCCGTTACAACAATATTTTTATCAGCATAACGGTTCTTAATATGGGAAATTAAAAAAAATATCACTGACCTAAATTAAATAAACCTGCTCCGAAGGAAACTCGCTCAAATAAAAAAGACTGTCGCACTTACAAGTAATAAAAAAAGGAATCTCATTTAAATGAAGACACTACTCAGTATTTAATGCCTTAACCTTCAGTGAAACATACATTATATGTTTTCATCTTAATCAATACGTTAGAAACAGTTGATAATTTTCAAAAATGGTGAGAATTACAGTGGAATTAATTCGAAAACGTTCAGAGCATAATGAAGGAGAAATTTCGACTCTGGAAGAAATATCTCTTCATCAAGAAAACATAGAAAAAATTGAGATGCTCAATCATCTCTGTCGAGATTTAAGAATTCTTTTACTACAGTATAATCTCATATCTAAAATAGAAAATCTGAATAAATTGAAGAAACTCGAATATTTAAATCTGGCTTTGAATAATATTGAAGTCATCGAAAATTTAGAAGGATTGGAGAATTTGAAGAAACTTGATCTCATGGTCAATTTTATTGGCGACTTGCAAGGTGTGAAAAAACTAAGGTGAGACATGCTTTCGTATAGTAGAAAAATTTGAATTTTGAAAATTTTTCAAAAATAAAGAAATTTGTGTACACAGATGTAACGAACATTTAGAACAGCTGATTCTGACTGGAAATCCTTGCATTGATTACATAGGATATAGAGAATATGTAATTGCGACACTTCCTCAAATAAAGGAACTGGATATGATCAAAATTGAAAGATCAGAAAGAATAAAAGCTTTGCAAAAATATGCTGAAGTTCAAGGTGACGCTATTAGAGGATACAAGAAATATGCAAAATTAAGGGAACAGCAGAAAGTGCAACACCAAGAAAAACAGAGTTTAAAGATCACGGAAATTATTGCTGACAGTTCAGAAGACGTGAGCAAACTAGTTTTTCTAATTCACTTTTTACTCTGATATAAAAACCTGTTTTTAAATATTAGTGAAATGAATTTCTTTTTTTTTCCAAGGTCGATGATGATGAGGAAAACAGCAAGTTTTGGAAATCACCAAGTTATAATACACCAGAAGATCGTATTGCAATCGCAGAACGGACACAAAAGTTAGGAGAAAAAAGAACCAAGTCCAGAAGTGCGGAAGAAAACCCAAAATATATTCCTAAATTATTTAGCCCCGATGGAAGACCTTACAATATTAACCAACCGAAAGTAGCTTTTAAATTAAACGATGAAGACGATTTGAACATAGTTCTTGATGTTGCAGTTTACAAGTAAGAACATAATAGCATTCGAATTAAAATTACCAAAACAAATTGTTTTAATCTTTCTAAACTTTATTAATAATCATAGACACTTGGATACATCTTATCTGGATGTAGACATTCAGCCTCTTTATGTAAGAGTTTCCATAAAAGGAAAATGTTTGCAATTAACACTGCCCTTTGAAGTTTCGACAGAAAAAAGCTTTGTGAAAAGAAACACAACGACAGGACATTTAATAATAACGATGCCTCGATTAAATCCATCAAAGACAATCTCAGCAAACAAGAGCAGCAAGAAGGAAGTAAAAGTTGAAAGAGAAAAGTTAAAAACTATTAAAAAAGTTGGAGCGATAATCACAAAACGAGAACTTTTAGAAATTGGACCACCAAGGGATGATTTAGATTTTTCAAAAATTGCCATCGATTCTAAAAAAAGAAAGGGTCCAACCCATTTGCCAATACTAAAAAATAGTCAGGATTTTGTTGATGACCCTGAAGTTCCTCCTTTGGAGTGATATTTTACTGACAGTTACTATAGGTGCATTATTTAAGAAGTATTAAATCCTATATCTGTGTATTCTTTTTTTATGAAATGACAATTAAAATAAAAGTTATATAAAAGTTCTGCTTGAATTAGCTCTAAAAAAAATAACTATAAAGATAAAACATACTTACTTTAAAGGGATCTCGAAAGTCGATATCTTTGGTCTCCTTCAGGCCTAGTGGTATCATGGGCATAATAGGATCTTCACTGAAATTAAAAAGAAAAAGAAATATTACACTGAAACCATACATTATTCATATTTTTGCGTCATATTTTCACGTTAATTTTTTTTCAGCCTTGTAACCTTTTTTCTCTGACGAATATAGAGAACACAATCAAACACTAGCTTTGATTATTTCACATGTGCTACATGCATGATTCATTCCGACTTTCACTTATTGTAATGTATACCTGTTTGACAAATCATCAAATCCATTTTTTTGTGATCTAAATTCCATGACAGAATTCTTTATTGTCTGACAATCAAAATATATTTTCTAAGTCAAACTGACATGAATTTTAATATTATATTTCTAAGGAAGCAATATTAATGAAAAATATTTAATTAACGGAAGAGAAATGCAAATGATTAAATCAAATAAATATAAGTAAACATAACTTTACTGATTGTGGTGAGTTTTTAAAAAAAAATTTGTCTGACACATATTTGTGTGGAGAAAAATTCCACTGACATAGACAAAGATTTACAGTTATGCACGTTAGGGTGGTCCTTATTACGTGGGGTAAACCATTTTTTTTACAAAATGTTGGGCTCTCATCCCTTATTTTGGTGAGGTTACATGAGAAAAATATGTCCCGCATTTTGAGCTCCATTGGGTAATATTTAGAGGTCCTGCAGGAGCCTTCAATTTTGCCATGTATTTTATGTATATGGGGAAAATTGAGTTAAAGCTTATAACTGAGACAACTTCCTTAAATTATAAGGGAATCTAACTCAATCTAATGCCCACCTGGGGCGTAGTAGTTTTTGACAGCCTAAAAAATCAGTCATGAGTAAAATCAAAACTTCTGCGAAAAATTAAAATGGCGGCGATAACAATTTTTTCAAAAATGGGACATTTCTTAACTTTTCCAGAAAAATACTGGAAAAATCTGATCATTGTATCAGTAGGAATATAAACTAGTGATGCATTATTGATGGCAGAATAATAACATATGTATAGAGCGCGATATTTAAATGCAAAGAAAAATTCAGAAGGTGTGCCTTTTACAAGATTTGTATAAGCCACCATTTTTTTAATTGTATGAATTTCATCTAACAACTTTATTTTTCCTTAACACATACTTGATCCTGTCACGAAGTATAACAATTTTAACAAAAAAGTGTGGAAAAACAATATCTTTGGTAATTTCGTTGGCAGCTGTTTATTTTTTATTTTTCAGAATTGTAACCTCACGAAACTAGGGCGTGGGAGCTCAACATTTCAAGTGTTCAAAAATAAGGACCACCTTAATGTGCTTTTGAAATATTTTAAACTGTCTTCCGAATGGCTTTTAAGGTTATTTTAAGGTTGATTGAATGTTTAAAAAAGTTGATATATATATGTAGGTACCTCACACATATACATTTCTGGAAGAGATTTGACTTTATTATTGCAATATATATATATATATATATATATATAAATATCCAAATATTTGTTTAATATTTTAATATTGTGCAGCCTTTTCTACCTTTTCAGCCCTCTTTCTAGAAACTTAATGTTTCAGACATAATTTATGGAATTAAATCGAAAAAAATGGAATAATTTTATAATTTTCTTAATAGTAAGATTACAAATAATTCTCTCTCTCAATTAATCAATCAATCAATCACTGCTATTTAGACTCTAGTTAGTGCAATTTCACCGCAAATCAGTGATTTGAAATCAGTTGCTGACTATTAAGCAGAAAAAGTAACCGAAATTTCAGTGACGCTTAATGAAACTACGGTGGCTTTTTTTCTACTGTCAGAAAATGCTGTTTCCGAGAAATTAAAATCGTGGCAAATTGTAATTCAGGAAAATTAAAATTATGGCAAATAGTAATTCAGAAAAATTTATATTAGGTCAAATGTTAATTCGGAAAATTAAAATTAGGCCAAATGGTAATTTGGTAAAATTAAAATGAGGTCAAACGGTAACTCAAAAAAATATAAATTAGAGTAAATTATTATTGGGTGAAATGAATTTCGCTAGAATAAAAATTAAAGGAAGTAGAATTTGAGTAACATTCATGCGCCTCATCTCTATGTCTTTCTCAAAATAAAAATTCGACACATATTTTTAGTAACGATCTGAAAATTCTGACGCGAACAAATTTCATATTACGACTAAAAATGCCACATTTTTTTCGTCTTATCTCTTTCCCTCTTTTACTGACACAGATGATTTTTTCGAACTTGGGACTTTTTAATTTTTTGTTTAGCCATATTACGGCTACTGCGACACAGATTTTTGCGGTAAGTGCTAAGCGTTATACGAGCGGTAAATCATTACCTGGCCCCGTATACGACTCCAGACTTCCCGTTATCGAATGCGGCTCTCTTCAGTTATACATTCGCGTTTGTATTCGCAAAGTACGCATAAACAAAATAACAACTGCAAAACCGTTGGAGAAACTACCGTCTGGTATGTATATATTGTATATTTGCTATATGGGTCAACTCTCTTACATCTTCAGGACTCTTTCGTCAGTATTTTAAAACAAATTCATCTTCACAAGATGGCCCATTTGTGTGTCTTTGAAGAAATAAGTAAGCAAGTTGGAAGACCCATTATTATAGCATTTAGCTAAAACGACCTAACCCGCATTTTATATTTAAGGAAAGTTATGACACTATAAAACTAGTCTTCAATCAATTTTCTACTTTATGCTGTCTAATTCTTATTAGTATCTTGATTTAGATGCCAACTTTTCACAGGCAAATGAAATATTCATGAGTTGGCATTCAAATCAACTTATTTTAATTATAAGATAGATATAACAAGGTTGTAAAAAAGATTGTGTTCCTTCTTAGTTTAAAAAATTTGATTCGCAAAACCAAACCTTGTAACTCTTATGTACTTATGTATAAAGACTCCTGTGTCGAAAATTTTGAAACAGATTATTATTAGATTATCTTCAGATGAATGTCCACAACATTTTTTCATGATTTAACAATTATCAAAGGAAGAGCTAACATTCTTTAAAAAAAATTACTGCAATTTTCTATAAATCTTTTCAAGTTTTCTTTCTTTCTATTCACTCAACAATTAGTTTCACTTTCAAAGCATTCCTTGGAGTATCCTAAAGAGAATAATCATGGTTATAAAATAATAAATAAAACGGCCATCACGAGGTATAAAATAACTGTCGCTTTCGAAGTGTAAAACGTGAAACGTTTAGCTTTTGTCATTAAAAGGACAAATTATTATTTTCTTGGAAACCGTGCCAGTGAATTGTGAAGTTATGCCGGCGACATCAGCTGGTATATCAGATGCTGTGGAACTTTCTTGTGTGATTATGAACCGTAGAGACTGGAGAAAAGAGGGAAGGTCTGCAACGACTTCAGGCAGTTAAGATTTTTTGCTTGAAGCCATTTAAGCAACGCTATTACCTTCGTCTAATACTGTGGTACTCTATCAACATAGTTTTGTACTTCAATTGAATGGCAAGAAAAAGACATTCGAGTCAGATAAATCTGCTGCTAGTTGCCACAAAACGAATTGCTGGTAATTTCAATCAACACTCTTGATTCAAGTTAAATGAAATCCTTGGGTACAATGAAAATTGCTGCGGTTGCAATGATGGATTTGTTTCTACAAACAATTTTATGTAATGTCTCATGAATCTTATCCAAGAGTTAATCATTTTTATAGTGATAAAAATTGTTGTAATTAATTAGAATCTAAATCATTTATATAGGAAAGCTTAAAATGACTTAATTAGCATCTGAATGTTATATTGTCTTTTAGGTCACAGCAAAAATAAAACACGTTTTATTTTTTAAATTTATTTAGGAATATTTTTTGTTCAATTTCAGCAATTAAAAAGGCAAAATCCTAAATTCTGGGACGTCTGAAAAATCCCAAAAAATAAAATTTTCAACATACAAAATACCGAGAGAAAATGTCTGAACTGGAAAATTTGCATTATTTTATAATATTAACGAAATTCAAAATTCTTCAAATATAAGATTCCAAATGAAAAATTGAAAAAAATTGTTCAATCAATATTATTTATTTTTTGTTTATATAAAATATTTTGTTCAATTGAAAATATTTTTTCAAAGTTATTGTTATTTTAAATTTTAAATATTAATAATTAAAAATATATATTTCGTACAATATTTTCGAACAAACTTTTCATCGAACAAAATATTTGATTATTATGTGGAGAAAGAACTTGGATTAAAAATTCTGAACTTTGAAATTAAAGCATAAATTTGAGTCCTTTAGAATATTGCATTTAAATAGTATAGTATTATAGTATTCGTTCTTATTAATTTGCATTACAACTGAATCTATTTCAAATCAGGCAGGTCCTATACTGAGTAATGAGCTCGAACTTCCAATGATTGGATTTTGTTGAATTTCCGAAAATTGGGAGGTATTGAAAATCGAAACTTGCTCTTCATTTGGTAAAGTTTCGGAGTCTGATTTAGAAGGGAATAAAATCCAAATTAACATGTAATCTTATGGAAATAGAGTGAATCGGGCGTGACACCATTGAAGTTCTGCCTAATACTGATGAAATAAAATAAATTATCAAATTTCATATTGATCCCGAGTCACGTATTCGAGAAAAAGTCTCCTCAATAGAATTTTTTTAAATCGCAATGAAATTATGTATGAGGTGACAAGATTAATTAAATCTTAATTTTAAACGCAAATTTTTCTTCTAAACCACGCCAGAAGCAGACTAAATGCCTAGACACTCGGCCGAGTGCCTAGAACATCTAAAATCCATATGCCTACGACATATATACATACTTTTCTTACATTTTCATGTGTACCCACATTTTTGGGGTTTTCTGAGAGTCAGAAAACCCTGGGAAGGGAGAACGCTGGAAGGGGGAGTGGTGGCAACTCATATTTGATAGAATTTTGTATTTTCATGCGAAATACGCATGTATACAGAGTTTCAAGTCGATTGGATGTACATGTGTGTATTCTAATTTTCATTCTCAGATTTCTTAAAAAATCCGTCGGAAAATTTAAAAAACGTTTAAAATGAATAAATTGTAGGTAATTTTTTCATATCTAGAAAAGTTCAAAAAACACCTTTTGCTCTTTTGCGATATCTGCCTTTGTTTACGAAAAAAAATCGAAAATTATATTAAATTATATTTTCAGCAAAAAAATTTTTCCATCCGAAAAAATGATTTAACACCCATAAAACTGATCGAATGTTTCCCTAATATATAGGCAGACAATTTTTAAAAATATTGCGAAGAATAAAAAAGGTGCTGGGGTTTTCCAAATAATGTTCTTTTCATGTTTTCAAACCTGGAAGAAAATACAATAAAGAAGAACTAGAGATCATTTCTTTTTCTGGTGAAAAATTTTCCTCCATCTGCTCTAATTATTTTTAAGAGTATATTAAGCGTTGCCATCGAATAAAGGTCATAAAACTTATCTAGTCACTGCTCACACTAAATTGAGGGTCCCGATGCAAAAATAGAAAAATAGAAACTTTGTCACAGTGGTGGGAAAACCCTTGACCCTTGACTATATAAGATGTTCTTCCATTGGGACTCTCTTATTGAAAAAAAATTTGTAGTTCTCTCTCATTGTGACTATTTACAAAAAAATGAAGATTATTTCTGTCATCCTGCTCTTCACACACCTGGGTTTCCTTCATTTTAAACGTAAGAGAAATATAATATTATAATTACTGTTTAAAGCATATCGTCGCATATCGTCTACATATCGTCGCCGGATTCTCCGATTTTCTTCAAACTCCGTATACTTATGTATTTTGACGCGTTAATTACGAATATGAAGGTGAAAATTTGCGACGGGGCGATTTTCATGGTGAAGCCATGCAAAATCCATCAAAGTCATGGTTTTTTTTGCGTTTATCTAAGCCAATACGCAAAATTTGGTAACATCTTTCAAACAAAAGTTATGGATCTCACCGAGATACATATTTTTTGTAACATACATTTTTTTCGTACTAGTGATAGTTTTCGCGAAAATTAGTGATACATCGATTTTCATGAAAAACCGATAAAAATCATGGCTTTTTGCGTTTATCGAAGCCAACACGCACAATATCGCCAAATATTCGAAGCAAAAGTTGAAGATCTCGTCGAGTTACACATTTTTTGTTTCAAACTTTTTTATCTACAAGTGATAGTTTTTGCGAAAATTAGTGATACGTCGATTTTCATGAAAAAAAGACGTTAGAAAGGGGTATGGGTTTGACCAACATTATTTCTGTGACAAGTCACTGGGGTGCCCTCCCGCCCCCACGTGACCTTCGAAAAGGGTATATGTTTGACCAAAATTATATTGTGATCAATCACAGGGGTGCTTTCCCGCCCCTGATGAGACGTTGGAAAGAGGTATGGGTTTGAATAACATTATTAATATTTTAAGCACTGGTTATCTATAGTGTAGTAAATATATATACTATATATCTATAGTATATTTATAAGAAAACTGAGCCAACCAGCGAGAGGTACACTAGGTTGCCACTGTCTTTGGACCCTCTGTACACTTAGGTATTAGGGTCTGTCGCCCTAGTAATGAACAGTAAACAAAGAGCCATGACTTTTATGGGGTTTTCATGAAAGTCAATGTATATCACTAATTTTCGCGAAAAATATCACTCGTACATAAAAATGATTTTTATGGTTTTTTCACGGCCATACCATGAAAATCGCTTTGCCGCAAATTTTCACTATCATATTCGTAATCAGCGCATCAAAATACATGAGTATACGGAGTTTAAAGGAAATCAAAGAGTTCAGCTATTCGGAACTGCACCCAGTGATTCAACAACTCAAGGTCATTGCAAAGGTCATTGTAAAAACATTATTAATTTATTTTTCAATTTCACCCAAAGTGAAGTATTTAAACGACATATTCATTTCAAATGTAACGACTCTATTCTCTTTATTGTATAGTAAAGAGAACTTATACAATATTGTTAAACTTTGAACTTCATTGCAATTAAAAAACTCAAATTACCAAACCTGAAATGTTTTTATTTTCAAGCATTCAAATCTAATCTACACATTCAAGCAGAATTTTTTCTAATTACATACCTCTTAACTAAAAATTAGGGCATTTAAAATTGATCAATTAGAAAGTAGAAATAATACTGTGTTATATATTATATAATATTAAAAAATATAATATTAAAAAATATAATATTTAATAAGAATTATGTATGATTTATGACTAATTCAGAGATTTATAATTTGAACAGGTTTTGTTCTAAGGGCTTCAATCAAAATGAGACAAAATTGCAAAATCAAACATTGTAGGTTGTAACAACTTCAGCGCAGTAGCTTTAAAACTTATCGTTTCCTGATGGAATATGTTGTTTTTCGAAGGATTTTAGACTACACGTATTTTACTGATTTAATAAAAAGTTTGTTCGGCAAAGTTATGAGTATTTGAACTAGAACAGCTAGTAGTGCAGTGTGTGTATCCAAAATTGATCAAACATTGTTTTAAACGGGGTTTAGAATTGAAACAAATATAGACATCGACATATTTTAATTTTTGTTTTGAAATTTTCGCTCAAAAATGAATAATGTTGGCTATAATTGTATTTTTTCAAAAAATGTTGAACTTTTTGAGAAATTTTGAGCCATTTTGAGCCATTATGCCACTTAATTTTTTCTCATTTTCCGGTGAATTTCGAAGGAGAACGAAAATCTATCAGATTAAACAAGACAAATTAAAATAGGTCTATGCTGATTTACATACTGGAACACTACAAACAATTCAAAAAATTTGTAATGCACTGCCTGCGTTACCAAGAGTTTGAATGCAGTTTTTTCTTCAAACAATTTTCTTTTAATTTAACAGAATATTTTTTTTCTTGGAATCCAACAAACATTTTTCTGGGTGAATTAATAGAGAATTATACTTGCCTTTAATTATTCCTAAAAACATGTTTATTATCAATAATAACATCTTTGTAGATTATTTTAGCTAATTTGAAATGATTCTAAGCTCCAGAAAAAATTGAAGCCTCGGTAGAGATAACATATTCCAGGTAAACATATTTTTGTTTTTCCGATGTTATCTGTGCCAAGGCTTTAATTTCTGTTTACATGATGACAAACTGCCATTCTAATTTTAAGTTTCTAATGGAAAATCAAGCATTTCTATGCCATGGAAATAACTTTAAATAAAAAAACAATGTTATAAGAACGTCAAACTGACAACATACTCGTATTGACTATGTGCGTCACATACACACAACTAAAGAAACTAAGCATGTGTTCCGCAAAAGTATATTATTATTCTATAACCAAAAATTCCAAAATGCTTCACTTGGTGGCGCTGGGAAATTGCATGTTCACTATTGTTACTTATCCATATAATGTAGCTGTACGTGTTTTAACACATAGCGAATACTAATAAACTGTTAGACTGACAGAAAAAGTCGTGAGAAAAAAGGAAGCATCGTACTTTATTATTAATAATTACACTGGTTATTAAAATATGAACAATGTATATTCATAAAATACAATATACGTCTGGTTATTAAGATTTTTTCTGTCAAACATGTTTTACTGTCAGTCTGAATTCGCACTATAAGTGCAGAGTGTATAAATTTTCTTTTGCAAAAAGGGAGAACATTCATAATTTCGATATATTTATTTTCTCTGTTTATCAAACAACCACATTACTCTTGTGGTAACTCAAACGGTTCTCATTATACACTCACTACCAAATATTAAAAATTTTAACACTAAATCAGGATAATATTCTTTGTTTTATAAGTTTGCGGAAATTTTAAGAAACTTTACAGTTCCACCACTGACCGTTTGCAAGATAGTTACATAAATCATCTCGTTCTGTAAAGTTTACAATTTCACAGTTTATGTTTATTCAAAGCGAATCATTGAATTGTACTAGATTTTTTTTAATTAACTAGAATTTACTCTGGTCGTCTGAAATAACTGTAGAGTTCTTAGTTTTTTGTGATTATCTCGAAAACCGCAAATCGCAATCTCGAGAAACGCAAAAATTATTAAGGTGGCCGTTGAATTCAGAGTTGAAGAGCGCATCGAAAAATTTCTTCGGTGAAGATATTTTTTATTTATACATAGTTGACATTATAAACTAGAGAATTGTAAGAATTGTTAAAAGTTTAAGTTGCTATTGTAAAAAAAGTCATAAATGTCCATTTTTTTCTTACAAAATCAGGTGCAGGTGGATTTGGTCCAATTCATCTAGACAACCTTATCGTAACAATGAAGGATGGCTATTCTTATACCGGAAAGATCCAAAAATTCGACGACCACAGCGTACCCACCTGGTTGAAAACTGCGGAGTGTTCTACGAACTATTACGTTTTTATACGAACGGCAAATAACGAACATTTTAATTCAACTCTCATACCGATACCCCCTTACAATCCTCATCCTGCTCTTGAAATTCCATCCGATGCTGAACTACGTTACGAGAAAGATACTCTTTTGACAGCTCGTATTTTCCGAGTATACGGTATCGATAGAATATATAAAATTCCACCCAACAACCATATTTATATAACAAGACCATATAGCACTATAAGCACCGCGCCTGGGGTATCTTCATCTTTTACTCCTGTCTTTACTCAAAGTTTAATAAATATCCGCGGGACAT
This sequence comes from Andricus quercusramuli, assembly GCA_932178445.1. Lineage (NCBI taxonomy): Eukaryota > Metazoa > Arthropoda > Insecta > Hymenoptera > Cynipidae > Andricus > Andricus quercusramuli. The sequence continues at coordinate 26,674 of CAKNXH010062228.1, forward strand.
CCCGATTAGGGCTATTACCAAAAATACATAATCTGATAGGTTGGGGAGGTCGCTGACTCCGAACTTCGTATTTAAAATGCAAAATTCAAAATGGTGGAAAGTTTTGCTAAAAAATTATGGAATTTGCATAAAAATATGTTACCGAGGGTTTTTGGGGCCTCTGCTTACGAATTTCGCATTAAAGATTACAAATGAGAAATGGTACACAGTTTCAAATCGGCTCACTTCACAAGAAAAAAATCGTAGAAACGTCATAAGATCCCATTTAGTAAACAACCTACTGCAGAAAAATCGGAAGAATGACTGTAGGTCTGTTTCACATTTTCCAGATACTGCTATATATTCTTTATTGTTTTCTTAAAACACTCCAAATTTGTTTGAGTTGAACAATGGTGTTTCGAATCAAATACATTTTTATTTTAATCAAACAACTATTTGTTGGCCCTACGCCAAAGAAAGAATTTGCTTGATTTAAACGAAGATTTTTTTGAGTGTCACATTTTCCAGATACTGCTATGTATTCTTAATTGTTTTTTTAAAACACTCAAAATTTGTTTGAGTTAAACAATGGTGTTTTTAATCAACTACATTTTTATTCTAATTGAACAACTACTTGTTTAGCCCTACGTCAGAGGAAGAATTTGCTTGATTTAAACAAAGATTTTTTTGAGTATTCGGTTTACGCTCAAATACTATCAATAACTGATCAATAAAATTTCTCAGTTTCACTGTAATAGGTTTGAAATAGAGATAATGAGGAACTAATTTACTGAAAAAATGACATTGAAATATTGGAAAGTTGAATCTATCCCACAAAAATATTTTGGCTTTTACTAATCTTGCAAGTATGTTAATATTGAGTGTGATGCTGTTAAAATTGGAGATAGAAAACCTTTCTTCAGATAACAAACACGTAAAAGTTCATGCTAATTAAAAATATTGTACCACGAAATTGACTGGTTATATTATATTGTTATATTAATCGTGTGCGAAACTATGAATCTTGCCGACGTTTACTGAACATTGCAGTTCACTTCTTCAGGGCTGACCTGAAACTGAAGA
>CAKNXH010062228.1:28135-45673 GCA_932178445.1 Andricus quercusramuli
AAACGTCGGCAAGATTCATAGTTTCGCACACGATTGAAACCCGAAAAAGCTTTAAATTTTAAACTTTACATTTATTATTATTATTATTATTATTATATTATCATTTATATATTTTGGGAACTTTAGATATGTATATCTTCTGAAAATTATGTACATTCAATCATATTAATAAATAAACTCATCAATCAACAATACTGAAGCATTTCTTTCCCAAGATTTTGTACAAAGTGGCATTCCGCTTTACAAAGTAAAAATAGCATGATCCGCTCTCAAGACGTTTCCCTCAATGTCAGTGTTGTAAAAAGTGTCACGCAGTAATATAGTGATAATCAAGAAAAATGGTCAACTTCTTGAATATTCTTCTTGGTTTATAATTTTTTATAATTTATATTATGAAAATCAACAGGGTAAACACTAAATCGATTGTTTTTGGTCGTAAAAACTGATTGTTTCCTTATACATATGGTGAAAAGAGTGATCTTCAAACTGCGTAATTGAGTTCATTGTTCTTTTGTTTCTTAGATTTCCCACCATCTATCTAAAATGTAAAAACTTGAAATGTTTACTTAATGTCTCTTAAAAATCACATCCTTCATTGTGCTCTCAGCAAAAATTAAGATTTTTTCAGAGATATAGTGGCTATCTACACACTGCCGTCCAAAAATTTCCGAACAATAGATAATTGAAGGGTTGCAGTACAGAACTAGACAACCAACATTTTTCCGAAAATGGGATTTTTGCATTAAAAAAATCTTAAAAAATCTAATAAAAATTTTGTTTAAAGGATTTGTTCAAAATCTCATTTTTAATGTGGTAAAATAAAAATATTGATGATTCCAAATCAGCTAGCTGACTGTACTTGTCTCCCATCTTCTTCTTCTTTTTTTTTCAATTTCCTAACCTCTTACCATTTTTTAAACCCTTTTCTGATCATATTTCTGTTCCCAACAGTTTTTCAATACAATGAAATAATAAAACGCTTCTTTTTCAAAGAAAAAGCTCTTAAATAAAACTATTTGCGACTTTTTTCAGCACCAAAGTATCAATCAAATTCCAACATAAAATCTTGAATCTCCATTTTCTACAAAAAGCCACTTTCATAAGGTTTTTTTTGCTTACATTTTTGCCGCGCAATCAGAAACGATATTTCTTAAAATTATTACTAAGAAAATATTAATTTAAAAATAAATCTTTTCATACACATAAATTATCACAATCTAAAAGTGAAATGCTGACGAGAAAAATAATTTAAAAAATAGAAAAATAATTCAAATAATTGAAAATAAACAAAACGAGTTAGGTTGTTTTTCCATCCAATGGGTATTATAGGTATTATTTTTATTAATTTCACGTTTTAAACATTATTTAATGACATTTTTTCATTTCCCTCGTTAAACTAATGTTACAACTGACGTTTCTGTGGTTAACTGGTCTATTCTTATTTATATTTTAATGAATTATTGAGCAGTAACAATAAAAATAATAGCGCACTGATTCGCCGGCTGGTCACTCACGATGCAGTATGCACAGCTGTGCGAGAGCGAAGAACGGGAGCTACGCGCGCGACGTTTCTCCATGCGTCCTACTCTAGTATAACGTGATTTAAGTAAACAATAATAATTTTTATATTAGTTTTAAGCTGAGTATTAACTAATTAGGGTTCGCTGATTCCAAAAAAGCGATTTACGGAAAAACAACCTAACCCGGGTTAGGTTGTTTTTTCACCCAACGCTTCATATATAGAAGACAGGTATACCTATCTTCTCTTTATACAATATTAATAATATTGATTTGGAGGTAACCAAAACCAAACACTTCTCTTTTATACGTTTTCCAGCGAAAACTCGTATGGTTCAGTGCGATATACCGTCACATGAGAAATAATTTGATACAATTGATTTAAATGACAAATTTTGCAATTCTGCGTTGTAAAAAAATATGATGGTAAGTATGTAGTTTCTATTACTTAACACATTTCATCAGTTCATGTGAATTGCTATTTTTTATACGATGGTGATAATTTGCATGAGTGGCAAAAACTCCAAACAAAAATAGCACTTTCGACGATTTCAATCAATTTTCTTAAAGGCAAATTCTGCCAATAACTTGAAACGACTTTTTTCGGGTAAGGATCAAAACCTTATAGTATTCCTTATATACACAGTGAAAAAAAAGGATCAATTTTGTTGCAGAGCATTTTGCTCCAACGATCATTTGACTCTCGAGATCATAATGATCTGTCCATTCGGATCACCTTGATCATCTTTTTCGGATCATTTGTCAGACTAAACAAAATGGCCGCCTATTTTTGGCGCTGATGTCATAACGACATAACCTAAAAATTGTATCTTACCGCACGCAAGTGACAACCGTGACAACTACACTTAACAGGGGACATTTTCTCATATCAGATTCCGTTAATTTTTTTAACTTTTCAAGTACACTGCACGATCAGAAACCATAAAAAGCATGCATATGAGTTCAAGTACTCTAAGAACGTCAGCCATCTTGGTTTGACTTGATACATGATCCCGCCTCAGGTCATTATGATCTCAAAAGTCGATCATTCATTCTGGTCGATCAAAATGCTCTTGATTTCGGTATCATTTTTGTTGCATATCAAAATGATATTGATTTCGGTATCATTTTGAACATTTTTTTTTACTGTGTAGAATTCATTATAAATGTATAGTGTATACATACTTTTTATTCGAAATAAAAATAAACACTCGTCTAACTAACAATTAAAAGAATTTATTCTACTTCCTTCAAATGTTGTTCGTTCATATTATGAGCCAGTAAAATATTTTCGGCATAATTTTGTCTTCGAAAAATATTTAAAAGAATTACACAATTTTAAGTTATATATCCATACATTTCGCATAAAGGTTGCATATATTCAATACATAACAAACAAATTTTCGGTGGAATTTCATTGTGCCTTTTTATGGGATATGAATTTTTGGTTAACTTTGTTTGCACTTTTATACATGAGACAGAAACTTGAAAGAACTTGCCTCTATAGTTTAGTCTATATTATAACATATATTATAATCTTTAATAATTATGAAGGTTCTATGGGTAATAAATATATCAAACATGGAAAATGTTGAGATCTGAGATTAATATAATCTTCCTCCTTCCACTCTAATTGGTATATGTAGCAGTCATTAATCGACTCACTGCTCACAGGAAAATCTTGAAAAATCAGTTTACAGAGTTCTCTCTCATTGTGACTATTTTGAAAAAATGATGATTATTGCTGACATTCTACTTCTTACATTCGTGGGTTTCCTTAATTTTGAAAGTAAATATAATATAATATTACAATTTAGATTCATAACAAATATTACATATATATTCTTAAACATATTTAGAGTATACAATAAAGAGAATTTTAAAAACATTGTTAAGTTAGATTGGTATACTTAGTAGCGGATTAGGACAACTTGCCGCCCTAGGCAGTTACGAAATTGCCGCCCCCTCACCCTCCATAGTTTATTCGAATGATTAAATAAGTGTTCATCAGGAGCGGACAATATTGAAAAGAGGATAGGATTAATATGCCGTTTCTTTGTTATCAAATAATATTATTGATAACAAATTATGATTATCATGGTGATGAATCATCTGGAATCAACGTTCGAAATTTTGCCACCCCTAAAATAAAAAATTTTGCCGCCCTAGGCAGTATATACAGTAGGAGTAGGATAACATATAGGTACTTCGAAAATGCCCAGAAAATCCTTTGCCAGAAAGCTATTTTTGATGATCCAGCGTGATCTCTGGTGGGGTTTAAATTTTCTTTTGGCTTTAGAATCATTTAAAGTTAGCCAAAATAATGTACGAAAATGCTATGATTGATGAATCATACAATTATTTTATGAATATACACCTATTTACACCAATATACATCTTTTGAAATTATTCTCTTTGATTCTAATGTATTTTTTTCAAAATTCTCCAGAAAATTCAAAAAATTTACAGAAATTGACAAAATACAGGAAGTTTTTTTTTGAAAATGTTAAAAATAATTTCTTCACAAAAGGCCAGCGTTTTTCTCCTTGATTTTTTAAAAGTTGGTAGTAATATGGTGAATATATCCCATAAAAGTTTATCTTGATCCCGCATATTGGAAAAGAGAAGATTTTGATTTCCTTTTATGAAAAATAAAAATGCGCTTTTTTCCAAGAATGAGATGAGATACAAAAAAAGTGAAAGTGTCAAATTTTTTCTAACTTTTCACTCAAATATAAACAAAGTCGTTTATATCTATTTCTTATGTATTGTTCATTAAACTTATAATTTTAATGCTAATGTATAAACGTGCCACAGAAATGTTTCATTCAGATAAAAGGTATGAATAAAGAACAGGCAAAATCTTATTCTTTAGATCAAACAATAATTTTTTATTCTCAAACATTAATTAATTATAATATTTCAATTAAACTTTGACAGACAATGTAGTATTCTTGCAGAATTGTTATACTAAAGGAAAATAATCAAGACTTTTTGCCAGTTTTCCAGTTAATTAAGATTATTGACTGTAAATCTGTTCTGGCTTATTCACCCCAAAAATATATAGCTACGAATTCGGGTATTTTTAAACATTTTTAAGTTTCAAATTTTAGCATTTTTCTAGAAAAGTTTATTATAATTTACTTCGTTTTCCTGAAACTAAATTTCTCTTTCTTAGTACAAAATGAATTTACTTTCTCACTAATAGCCAGTTAATACTTATTAACTGGAATAGTACCTTCTAGGGCATTCAAAGATTCAATCTCGTTTTTAATTTCCTATGAATAGCGTCACTACCGTTATCTTTCGTCTCGAATCACTGGATCCGTTTGTAGTCTCTGCATAAACTTGCATAGCGATGGTTAGGTTTTAAGTTGCAATTTCAAGAAAATTTTACTCTGTCTCATTATTTCCTTCTTTTTTATTCGTAGGTGGTGATTTCCAGCATGCGCTTTGCGCTCGGGGCAACCACAAAGCGTACATTAAAGTTAACGCGAGGAAAGCCCCACGATGGAAGATCCTTTGATTTCAGTTCTCTTCCATAACGCGAATAGCATTTAAAGCGATTTTGTTACTACTTAAAGAGCGGCATAGTAGGCATAGTATTCGCATAGTGGGCGGACACTGACCCAGGAACCGAGGCATAGCGGATAGACCGGCAAACCGTGTTGAGCGTGTAAGAAGGGCAGTACTTTGAGCTTGTAACACTGGATAAGAACACAGAAAGGGCCACTTGAACGCAAGTACTTCGGCTTCAGAAAATTAGCTGATAAGGGCAGGAGACCGAAGATAGAGTTATTTTCTCAATTAAGGGGCCGCATACTATATCCGCTTGTAAATTTTTCTCGCTAAACGGTTTTTGCCCCTTTAAACTTTCAAAACGAATTTCGAATTTTAATTTCAAACGTATATATTCTTATAGGAAATTTAATCACGCGTCTTTACTTTTATTAGGGCAAAAATGTTGCAGCTTTTGCCGTTTTCGAAAGACCCTCGAAAAACCTGTTTTTACAAAACAAATGTTTTGATCTTTTTTTTACTTCAACTCACGGTAATTCCGCCAATTCCTCAAATTTTTGTATGAAATTTACAGAAAATATTCTTTATGGTGTTCTACGACTGGTAGACCAAATAAAATTATAAAATATGAAACTTTTTGTTTCAACAAAAGTATTAAATGTTTACCTAAGACATTGTATAACTCATGTATTCATATCTTCAAGCTCATGGCAAGTCGAGGGAATTTTGAGTTTATTCGCACGTATATATATCAACTCAAAGGGTTTACGTAGTAATGCATCTTTGCTCGTCAAAAAAAAAGTAGACTGTTAATAGAAAGAAGATTTGAATGTGCATTTGTTCATAGAAATTGTTTGAATAATTAACATTTATTATTAATTCAAAAAGTATGACAGCAATAAATCACTGGCAACACATTTTTAGTCAATTCTGTAATTACCCAATTTTCAAAATTTATATGTGCGCGATATAAATTTTCAAAATTTTTTTTTACTACAGGGTAATTATGGGAGAAAGCTATCTTTCTTGCTTGATGCAATTTCTTTAAAAAAAGTTCTATAGGATTCAAAACTTCTAGAAGAAGACACATTATTTAACAAAGGACTATTTCAACCTTTTGGAAATAAATATTCTTTTTCTCTCCTAGAACACATAAAATGAGCAGTACTTTCTGGGTCTAATCATTAAAATAGTAGTAAAGGTACCGTTTTAATATTTATGATATTCCTGGTGGCATAATTATTTTGCAGCCCTTTCACTTTGGAATCTTGATTACAGTCTTGGTGTAATTGTACCTTCGAGAACGTTTATTCTCTGAGGCATGGTGTAAATAAGAGTGCTTTGAGGCTCCTGAATATTTTGGAATATAAATTCAAGTTTAAAGATTGAGGCCTACAATGCTGAGAAAAGTTCAGGTACTAGCAGCCAAGGGTGTAACAAAAAAGCCGAGTGCATAATAAATAATGGAGCAGAGTTTAAAGAATTTTTTAAACACCTCAGGGTATAATTTGATGAAAAATATATTCAGAATTGGTTATTCAACCCATCTACTATTTCAATTATTTAAAACTTGAGGGTCCATTTGCAATAAATAATTCAAGCGAGCAATACTTGTTGGTCACAGTCCCTTATCAAAAGATGACAAATGAAAAAAAAATCCTCTTTGCAAAATTAGAATGTAGCATTTAAATATTAGCCGAAGTTCTGGATCCAAGTTTCAAGGTTTTGAAAATAACTGACATTAAAAAGTATTTGAATTTTACGGATTTACATGCTTTGCTCTTTGCAAAGTTTAATTTAATCTTAATATAATGTGTGTGAAATTTTTAAATTATAGTTACGCAAAAAATGATCATGTTCAGAGTATCTATTTTGAAGTCGAAGCAAAATTTTTTTGGGAAATCACAGTCGTTCGATATCATTCTTTCATACTACAAATGAAATGTGACTATCTCAAAACTAAGAAGTGTAAGGTGTATGTCAATGCAGTCGTGCATGTGCAGACTGTGAATCCGAGACAATATCAATAAGCAAAAGGCACTCACAATAGGGACGAGACACTATATCATCATTTCTATAGCGCCGTCGAATGTATTGTATATTGTACCTAAGCAAAATACTACATACGCACTTCGCAGCATAATAATTTACAATAGAGTCTATATAGTATATCTAAATATCGGTCTTGAATATCTATGGGCGCCTAAGCGAGGTATCTTGCGAATATATCCAAGCTTACATATTGCATGGAGACGTTTACTAGTGTAAAACCAAAGTCCAATAAATATGTGTGTAGATTGTAAAGTAGCCAGAATAGAGCATTATGTTGTGCGTACTTTCCGTTTCATAATACATATTACATGCCTATCCATTCTATAATGTTCAGCCACTTAATCGTCAAAGGCAGACTTTGTCCAGGAAATGAATGTCTTGAGGAATTATTAGTATTATTTAAGTTTAAAGCCTAGAATCTTAACTTAAAGTTACTTTTGAAGAGATTGAAATTACTGACTTGAAACTGTGGTGATCAATCATGCAGAAATATAAGTATCTTGTGTTACGAGTACAAATTTGGGTTGGGTGTTACATTTTTGGCATAACTTACATATATTATTTACGATATAGTAAGAATTGTTCGTAACAGAGAAAACACTAGATGTGTGGGTTGTTTTATGTAAATAGATTTCAAGTAAAGATTAAATTTCTGAATTTAAAGGCTATATAGTATATATATAATATGAAAAAGTCTAACTATACAATTTCACGTGTGAGCCATTTTGCTTATTCGATTAATTTCTTTTGATGTATTTTTTACACTAATTCATGAATTATTAAAATAAAAAAAATTGAAACTCACGTGTCCCCATTTTGGTACAACTCTACTGAACTATTCAGTTCTGCAAGTTGTTCTTTGAGCAGCTGCAGATTCGAGTTGACAAAACTCAACTCCAACGCAACTGTCTCCTTCAATTTTCTGTTTGTTGTCGCCCTAAAAATAAAAAATATGTCTAATGAACAAAATGTGATGATTTTTCAAATAAATTACATGAAATTTTAGATTAAAAAAAAAAACTCGGTAGACTGGTAAAACAAAAACCATTGAAGCGTTTAAAGAACCATTTTAAAATTAGTGAGAAGTCTTTCAAAATCAACTATTTTGTCCTCACAGAAAAAACTAGGAATAAAATTTGTTGCAGGAAATTTTTTACAGCGATAAAGTTTTGTTCAGCCAACTTCGCGTCTTTCAAAATACATGTGTTTGTCATGGAAAAACAGAGCAAAGTTTAACCGATATTTGTGTAAAGTTTATCCTGTGAAGTTAATTTTTGTTCCAGAGAATCTTTCGTCGGAAATCGATGTAAAGTTTATTTTCTGTTTTTTCTCTGCTTTAGTCGAAATTATAAATTATCCAACTGAAGCATTTGAAACTAAACAATTTTGAATTACCAGCAATCCAGAAATAACATATGAAAAATCGTTCAATTATATTTGAATTGCAAATGTTCAAAATAATATCCCATAAATCAAAACTTGCATTAAAAGACCTTTTTGTTAAACTACATTTTTTTAAACTTTTTCCATTTGACATTATTACAGAAATGACATATTGACATAATGTCAGACTGAAGAGCGGTTTGCAGAAGAAGAAAAAATATAACCAAACTTAATTTCAATATATTTTAGATGAGGCAGTTCTTAGAAAAAATTATTCTATGTCATTTGTGTCCAATAATAATAAACAATAGCCCATTTCGTTCATTCAAACATTTTCTACCATTATTTTCGTTAAAATTGAATTAAAATAATTTGTTCAAAAACTACCCCTGGCAACATAATAATTATTATTAAAGTGGGGACAGCTAAACGATTCTAAATCCAATCAAAACAATTTTATAAGAGAAGCAAAAAACCTTTCTAAAGGTACAATTTACAACCAAATGAGTAAATTATTTTTTTTTAGTTCGATTGATCATTTCAAAAACCATTTATGAAAAAATATGTGGCGCTACATGTACATGTAATAATGAAATAATCTAATGTCTAATGGAAATGATGATAGACTTAGGCCTATTTAGCTTTCCCTGGAAATGTAAATGAATGTAGTACACAAATCAGTAAGAAAATAATCTGAAATACACATTGCTAATTATTTCATGAAAAAATAACACTACTTAAGGGTGTTGGTTAAATCCGACTTTGAATTTTTTTTATAGGTACGGCACTGACTCAATATGAATATTTTTTCCAAGCATTTGAGAACGAAAGAAGGAAAACTTGTGAAATATCCGGGGTTTCGCAAGATCCTCGAATCAATAAAATTTAGAAGAATTGAGCCTTTTGCTGCGTAAATCATTATTTTTGCGGAAAATAATAATTTTCGGAAATGGAGAAATCTGCGGAGAGCAGACGACAGCATTTGAACGGCGAGAACCGTTCGCAAATTAATTTTTTTACTTGCAATTTTGACATCATAGAAGCATTCTCACAAGTCATCAGCTATTCGAAGACGCACGACTTGATGATGGTGAACCTAGAGTTGACGAAATACGTCCCGAAATGGAGAAAAAAGGGTAGAAAATTGACATGTCCTGTGTGTGTGAAGACCATGAGACTGTAGTCGTAATCAGCAAAGAAGGTATGCAGACTAGCTGTCACCTCGCCAGCCTTCGCGCTCTGTCAATTTTCTACGATTTTGTCTCCATTTCGGGGAATATTTCGGGAACTTTAGGTTTACCATCATCAAGTAGTGAATCTTCGAATACGTGATGACTTGTGAAAATGCTTCTATGATGCCAGAATTGTGAGTAAAAAAATAAATTTGCGAACGGTTCTCGCCGTTCAAATGCTGTCGTCTGCTCTCCGCACAGTTCTCCATTTCCGAAAATTATTATTTTCCGCAAAAATAATGATTTCCGCAGCAAAAGGCTTCATTTATCTAAATTTTTTTGATTCGAGGATCTCGCGAAACCCCGGATATTTCACAAGTTTTCTTTCTTTCGTTCTCAAATACTTGTAAAAAATATATATATTAAGGCCATGTGACGAGTGGGTCACGTGACCGGATTCCTACCTTACCGACACTTTTTTTATTTGTAAACTTATGTTCACACGAATAGCCACATCAAGTTGAAAATTTGGGATAATAAATAAGAAGCAATAATCTGAAAAATTGCACCCCTTCCAGCGAAATCGCGGTAAAATTTCAGCTGTAACCACGTCTCACGACCGTGAGATAGGTGGTTACAGTCTGCGATGAATTCAATACGATGATCCGGCAAAAGTCTCGTGCACCCTGAGGACACGGAGCGACTCAAGGACGACCGTCTCCTGCATTTTCCCCGCAAGTATCTCAGCATTTTGTTGACACACAGGGATGCTTTTCAGGCTATTACTGCTATCGTAGCATATATATATAATAGCATTTATATGACGTAATATGAAGGTAATCATTTAAAAATTACCACTAAACGACATTTTTTAAACATACCCCAAAAAGTTTGAAAACCGAATTTGTATTGTAAAATGAGTTTTAATACTGTCCATTGCTGCTTTTAATGTTAATCTGTAACAATAGGGGATACCGGGCGAGATGAACATACGGGGTCAAATGAGACATTGCATTTTCTCTCAACATATATGATTTTTGTTGCTGTTCTTTTCAGCAATAACAGAAATAATTATATTTAATTTCTCGACAACGACAAACAATTAAATAAAGTAAAAATGGATTAAAAGTAAAAATCATCAAAATTTCAACACCTGAATCCTGTTTATTCTACGTTACTTTGAAACGAAAATAAATTATTAAAAATAACAGATATTTTCAACCTAAGGTTTGCTGCGAAGTTTATTTAACTAACTTTAATGAACTAACATAACCTCTTTATGCAGCTTACAGAAATGTTTTGGTTCGCAAGGTTTGAGTCATTTCGAGAGGAAATTTCGAAAATAAGTAAAGACTTGAAGAACACTTGCAATGGTGATAATAACTTACAAAAGGAAAACTGAAATTCGTGGCCAGAAGAGTCTGTGGTGTGAATATTATAAAAATAGTTTATAGATTATTTTCAACAAATTGAAGAAACATGTTATGAATGATAAATTAAAAATTAAATGTTAATTTAAACTATATCAATCGTGAAAAGAGTGTAATATACCTATGTTAATTTCAATGAAGTTTTATCGCAAGACTCATTTCTATTCTCAGAAGGCTTTAAATATGATCTTTTAGATTTAGGTGTACAAAAAATACGAAAAATTATATTGTATTTACAAAAACTAATAAACAGTTAAGGTGTCTCATCTTGCCTCAATATATGTTTAGTCTTTTCCCAGAGCATGAGGCTAGATGGGACACATGCGCAATTCATAAATTTCATATTTTATAATCGCAATTACTGTCAAATCCTGATGTAAGAATGGTTTCGAGGATTGCTTGCAAATAGCCTTGATCCTCAATCGGGGTAATCAAACGTAAACAATCAGCATCGTGGAACCTATTAGGCACCAAAGGTGCGTGAGTTACCGTTCCCTTCCCCTTTGTCGCTACGCTGCTGGTTGGTTGAGCAGACGTCTCTCGACTCCGCGGGCTCCACCAGGCTCTACCCTAACTAAGAAACTACGGGGGCCAGCAGTTCTAGGAATTCGAAAACCGGGGGTCCTTTTAAGGGGATTTGAGTGTACTATTTTCGGAACAATTCATCTTTCATACATGATGGTTCACAGAATGTATAAAACAACTTAGATTTGGAAAAAAACTACTATAGATTGCAAATATTTCACACTCAAAAAAGTCACAATGCACTTTCATTATCCTGACTGCAGTGATTAGAGGGATGGTTAACGTTTTTTTACTGAATGTATTTTTTTAAACAATATAAATAGAAACATCCAAAAATAAACTGCAATTAAAACAGATAGTGATTAAAATCTGTATTGCAATATGGAGAACACAAAATCCTAAAACGTAATGTCCTTTATATCAAAATAAACGGAGTATCTCGTCGTCCCGAAATTCGGGATGAGTAGTGAAGTATTTTTCATGAGCTTGGCTAGTCGTCCCGAAAATTCGGGACGACTAGTCCATCCCCTTTTTTAACTCCCCCAAGTTTTCGGGACGACTAGCCACAGCCAAAAATAAATGTAAATATAAAGCAACTGAACTGTATTTTCTGTATTTTATATCAAGAAATTTATTACAAAAATATAAAAATCATTGTATTTGTTAAACTCATACCACATATTGACTATATGTATTAATGTACATTAAAATCCATTCAACATGTACATGACGAATTTATGTTTTTTTTCAATACATTTCTTATTTCTATTGGTCGCAAAATTAATTTAAAGTAATTGATATTCACCTTGGTGGCCACCTACCAAAAAAATTTGACAGGCTTTTTCAGATTGCCTTAATTAGTGATGCATATCCATCATTTTTGGACAAAATCGAGATTTGCTTGAAACATAGTTGGATGGACTGAAATGTAATGGAGATCAAGAATATGCAATGAAAAAAGTCGATCGAGACGAGACGATCATCTCGATGTGATGAGTATGATGTTCAAGTTTTCAATTTAATCTGATGAGATTTTTGAAAAATTTTAAAATGATCGACATGCATCACTAACGTTAATAATTAACCAATTTTCCAGTGATATGTCACTGGTACGTAATAGAGAATTTGTATGCACTTGTTTCTTGTTGTATTTAAAATTTTACGATCTAAAGATTTGATAAAAGCGTTTATTTTTTTATGTTTCAAAACTTAAACTTATTCAAAATTGGTTGAACATAACGATTTGGAATACTACACTTGAATGAGTAATAGCAATTACCAATGATAACGTCCATTTATACGGAGCGCACAAAAATGTGAAGCATGCGCAGATAATTTATATTTTTTAATTTGGTGACTTTTAACTTTTAACCATAATATTTAATATAAATATGGATCCAAGTTTTTATTTTCTGATATTATGAATAGAAATTTCCACTCACACTTCCGAAAGACACGGAAATTATTTTTTGCGAATCCGCTCAGGAATAACCTTCTTCAATCATGCACTTCAAATATTTTACATTTTAAATGTCCTATTACCTAACGTTTTTACATTTTTTTTATTAAATAAAAAATATGTAAATCTAGTATTGATTTATTTTTTGTAAAAAAAGATGACTCTGATTTGAACTTTGTTGTATTTTGTGCACCAAGGAAGAGAACTAGTCTTTTTATCGAGCGTGAGTTTGCAAGAACAAGCGCAGCCGAGGCGAACTTATACGCTCGGCCATAAAAAGACTACGCTTCTTTGGTACACGAGATATTTTATGTAACAAGAGTTCGGTTTCCCAGTTTTCTCATGAAATTACGTTTCTGATTTGAACTTAGTTTAAAGAGACAAGCACCGCGGAAAACAGACTGCGTGGTTGAAAGTAACGAACGCGCGTATTTATGAAACATGCAAATTCTTAATTATGTTAAGGTCATCTGGGGCGCTATCGACAGAGCTCCCTGTCAGAGATTGTGTTGCCTGGGTATATACTGTAAATTTTTGTTTATTTAACAAATCCTAAACAAATGATTTTTAATCAAATTCAACTAACATAATTGTAGAAAATGTTAAGATGAACTAAATGATCTACTGTTTTTTAAGGTTGGATAAAAATTAATAATTCGCTTAAATAATTTCATTGAGACCAACAATTAATGCCACTGAAACTTTTTCAAAATAAATATTGAAAGCAAATGAAGCTAATTGACATAATAAGACAATAATTTACTAACTTGAAAAGATTTTCGGCACCGGCTCGAAGTCGGAGTTCCTTGTTGATTTCCTGGTTGAGTTTACTTCTTTTGTTCTGTAACTTTCCTCTGCATGTCGCGACTCTCGGGTCCGAGCCCTAAAATCATAAAAATAACAAAATGATAAACTTTTACCAGAGAATATGAGAAAGCTTCGTTGTACAGAAAACTCTAATTGATTTTGCGTGTATGGCTCAACCTTTGTCAAACATTTTACTTTGGCGTTGATGTCCATGAGGAAAGTACGTATCGTAAATATTATATTGCATAAAAAGAGAACAGAAATGTAATTTTTGACAAAATATAAGTATATAAAAATTAGGTATGTGCCTTAAAAAATAGAAAGACAGTTTCCCTTCGAACACTCCAATCAGATAATTTCCACTTGAGGGGAACCTTTAAATGCGGCCTTTAAGTATTAGCTGTTCCGGAATTGACGTTTCCGTATTACAAGTGACGTTAAGTACAGCAAATTGATTCTTCTTGAATAAATTAAGATTGTTCTGATCTTCGTCGAATGATTCGTAGAATTTAATAAAGAGGAGATTAAAATTCAGTCTAACGTGGATGATAAACTGTCACAGGTACCGAAACAGGTCCGATGTACCTAATTAATAGGTTGGTTGTCTTAATACGGATAAGTTAGTTTGTTGAGTTCAAGATAACGGAGACTTGACGGTTAATTAAGTTAGTGATTTACTCGAGTCGATTAAAACTTCTTTTTTTTTACACCAGCCAGACAGAATTGTACGACAATTGTATTTCCGGTCTAAATATGTACATAGGGGAAAAATGTATGGTCCGTCTTTAACTTCGACCCTCCATTTTTGGATTTTTGTTGGAAAACGAGGAACCGGTGTACTATTGAAGCTAGAACTTTAAAAACCGCTTTTCGAGAAAAACGCGTTTAAAGTTGGCAAGTGTCATTATATATTATATTTTTTCCTAAAACATAAAATTTACCCACCGCCGGTCACATCCGAGGCAAGTATAACATCAACATAAGGCATACATTGAATCCAAGATTGAATCACGATTTTCCATCGAAAACCCAAATTCGATACTTTTGACCATATGGTATTTTATGAGTATTATATATGGTATTTATAAAGATGCCAAGTCCAATTGCTTTCAAATTTTATTATGAATATTGAAATTAGAGGCTTCTCCGATAATTACCATAAACTACAATTTCCAAATATCGATTTGGACCGAATTCATTGCAAATCGGACAAGCAGGACATGCTCAAACGTCACAGAATCATTTGCAACTTAAATACGAGCTTGAATATATTGTTTTTGTATCTTGCCAATTTAGAGAAACACATTTTTTAACAAAGTTATGAGTATTTACAAAATTTTAATTCAAAACTCGGGTTATTAAAACATTGTCTAAATTTTTGTTAAAAGTGTGATATTTTTGAATCTAATAAAGATATTTATCTTTTTCTAGCTGATTCTGATATAATTTGTTGTCCTAGCTCTTTTGAAATTTGTTGGAACATTGTTTTAAAAGATCAAAATATACGAAATGGCGGCGGTTTTTCTGATAATATTCAGTCATTTTACTCAAAAACTTCACCGTTTTCCCCTTCAATTTGTTTATACATTCATCTTAATGTAAACATTATATTCCATGATAATCGGCCCTGTTCCCGCGCCTTAATTGTAGAGAAGAGAACAATTTTGTTTGTTGAAAAATGAAAATTCATATTTTGTGCCAAATCTGCACAAAATAAAAGAAAAGTCAAACGGACAAAATTGCTCTCTAGAAAAGTTCTAGAAAAATGTTTTGATACTTTTCTCAATCTTGAGTTATTCTCCACATTTTCGCGTAAATATGTATAAAATACTTCGAAATTTATTTTTTCTAATTTACTTAATTATGATTCCACTAACAAGTTGTTAAAACTGTTAAATTAGGTCCTTTTCGGGTTTTCATCACGCAACAAAATTGTATTGTTGAGAAAAAAATCTGAAAGGATTTTATACGTATTTTCGCCAAAATCTAAAAAATAACGCGAGAAAGAAAAAAGTATCAAGAAACATTTTTCCAGAAAATGTTTATAGAAACCATTTTTCCCCTGGACTTTTTTCGTATTTTATGTCTCTTGGGTATAAAGCGTGGATTTTCGTTTAACAAGTGGTTAAGCACAAGGTAGACTATCATGAAATATCCTCTTTACACTATGACGAATCTAAAAGAGGGTATCATCATAATGAGAAGGTATTAGCTTTATGTGAAAACTGACTATCGCGGATTTCTTTCAATCTCCACGTTTCGATACGGAATCAGACAAAGCAGATTTTACGATGGGGTCTGTCGTTATCGTTGTTGTCACCTATATTATACCGGATAATTTTTGAAAGAATAATCGGATTAAGTTGCAATTTGGCACACAGTTTCAAGGACCAAAAAGAAAGATCAAGTTCGTTAAGCAGCCATTTCGGATACAAATTAAAAAATTTAGAGCATTTTCAAAATGTTTGAGACCATTTTTTCTTAATTTAAAAATTCTATGTACGGCTATTTGTAGTACTCGGAAATTCCAACAATTCAGCCTTACGACTTTTCTCGATAAAAATAAATTATTGAGAACATATTTAAGACACAAATTCTGTGAGTTTAGCATTGACTGCCTGTCCGATATGACATGAATTCGGTCTATGACTTCTTCATAATTTTTTCCGTATTAAGTTCGAATTTTTGCCAACTTTTCAATTTTATTCTGCCAAGAACTAAGGTATTTAAGTATTTTATATATTAAACACATTAAAATTATTATAAACATTTCAAGAAAATAAAAAATAAGCCTTTGAAAGTATTAAATTTTTGAACTAAGAAATTAAGTCCCTGGTACTTATTTATTTAATATCATAAAACTGTTATAAAATTAGTAGCCTATAGAAATAAATTTTAAGGTTTTCAAGTATAGTTCAAAGTAGACCAAATTTGGAAGCTTCAAATTTCGAGTGCTTTGATAATATTTGAAAATCTAAGATGGCAAAGACTTCGTAAATGGTTTACTGAATAAAATGAATCCTCTTTCATTAAAATCTGATCATTTTTTAATCCAAGACACGGAAAAAACTGCTTCAATTTTTGACCTTCTGTAACTGTTGTTTGAAAAATAAATTTTTTATGTTTTTAATTCTTTACGGTTGAGGAAACATTTTCATCTTATAGTATTTATTGCTTGATAATAATATATTGTTTTAAGTAATATGTAATTGATTATGTTTTCCAACGACTTCGCAGCCGCACTTGGTTTTAGAGTGCAAGCTGAAAAATGAAGAAATAAGAACCATCAATTTCGAAAATACTGCATTTTAAGGGATAAAAAAATAGGGAGACGGGAAATATAAGCAGTAAAATATAAATAACAAACGGAAATACTTGCATAATAAGACCAAGAGTATTATATAAAATAATCATTCTTACAGGTGAAATTAATTTTGATCTATAATTTGGTGCCCAATTACTTTCCTCTCTCAATTACTTTGTCCTATTGTATATAATAGTTTTAAGTCAGGTAGATCAAATTTTCTGGACAAGAAACGTAAAAAGACGTAAGAGTTAAATTGCAATGTTTATGCCCGCTTGTTAGGTGTTTAACTCAATCGATTGCAAATGAGTTACAGTTTTTGAGTCTGGAACTTAAACGGGCATTATATCTGCATTTTTCCCGCATGAT
>CAKNXH010062228.1:45773-73474 GCA_932178445.1 Andricus quercusramuli
ATATATATATATATATATATATGTCTGACACTGTTCAGGTTTTTTCAATTCGACCAATTCATTTTAATAGTGAAAGTTTAGTAGCGGACCGCTGTTGTAACTATAATCTGGCAGTAGTTGTTGGGTTCGTTGAACGAATGATTCTTAATTATATTGCGTTAATATTGTTCACGGTATTATACTCCTCGGCGGATCTAACGGCTCAAAATATCGGGTTTGTGTCAGTAGATGTGTTTATAATGATAGTGAAACTGGAAACCGCCCTGGAAATTTACAGCTAAAATTATACTTGTTAGTAATTTATAAGAATATTTTTTTCAATAAGTGTAAATCAATAGAAATTTGTTGAAGATTAAGTTCTTTTGAATGAATTTAATTTTTTGAGATAAAAACGTATTTAATTCTTGACATATAGTACTGAGATTTATTGCCCTGTATTGATATGCAAATGAATTCGTATTTCACGGTGATAAGAATTATTCAAGAATGTAATTTTTTTGCGAAAAGTCAATGAATGATTATAGGTGCAAGGCGAAGCTGACTTTTTTTATTAGTCAAATACACTTTAGAAACTTCAACGTTCTTACGCGGTGTCAGTAGTAAACAAGAATTACGACCTTCAGGTAACACAATACCAGAAAGAGTTACATCTATTTCCCTGCATAATGTAAATTACATATGGAAATTATTGATGTTTTATTTAATCAACTAGTTGTTCGTCTAATTCTTTATTCAACTTGGTTACTTATTTTACTTTAAATGAACGAAAACCTTGACTATAAACTGAAAATAAAATTTATCATTTTATAATGATTAATTTCCAACTCATAAATCACATGAAATCAAGATAATTTCAAAAACAGTCATTTTTATTATTTCAAAATTTTAATCGCTAACACAAGGAAATTCAGGGTGTCTGCATTTGAATTGGACTCCTGGATTTTCAGTTGATTTTTCGGTTTTCTACCATCAACCTTACTAAATAGTAATCGGTAAGTAGCACATTTTGACTGATTGAAAAAGCTAAAATTCTTTCATTAAACTCTACGAACATTTCAGAAATTTCACTGAACGTCAGACTTGCCAGGGCAATAAAATTGAATCAATGTAAATTTAGTGAGTGTAATTATTGTTCAAAGAGCATTAAAATTTTGTTTGAAAATAATTTACTCCTAAAATATCTACTTATTAGTAAATGTCTTAAAAAAGCTGTTTGGCTCCTGCAGGCAAATCTAGTTTAATAAAATGTAAACAAGGCACCACTCACAGGGGAACTAGAATAAGTGAAAGGGAAATGTGTCGCATTGACGTTAACTGCATACTGCAATAAAAACCAGTTTTTCAAGGTAATTTCAAAATATGATACGATAACGAGATTTCGGACTTTCAACATCCGGCAATACATTTGCCATGAAAACATTTTGCACGCTTGCAGGTGTTATTATTCACACAGTTATCTTAAACATAATAATTTTCATAATCCAGTTCATGAACATGTAACTATGATAGCATTATAGATCACTTTTAATAAAAAGTGTTGCTTGAGTTTCAGGTATTCTTCTCAATTTTTCCCAAATTTTGGGTATTATAGAAAACAAATTTTTCGATCAAGTAGCAATGTTTGGAAACATGAACAAAAAAACTTTTGTGGATATGGTTAATTTTTGGGAAAAAAATTCCAACTTTTAAATTATACTAATTTTGTATTTTTTCAGTTACTTTTAAAAGATTGAACCCCCAAGTTAAAATAAGGCACTGACTAGTATTACAAGATTTTCCGTAAAGCTAACCGATTAAGTATGGCATTAGGGCTAGTATTACGGAATTTTCTGTAATGGTAAACAGTTCGTTAGAATAAAAAATACCACAACTTTTTAAAATGGTCCGCAAACAGATTTAAAAACTGCACCCTATTTAAGGACCTACCAGCCATATTAAATTCAAAACATTATATTTTATGAATTCAATTTCTATTAAATACACTTCATGGGTCTAAATAAAAATGAAAGGCAACTTTCAAGTCATACGGTACTTGAGCAATATATAATGAAGGCATTTCTAGAATCTATAACTCAATAAGCAGTGTAAGCTATATTATTGACTGCCCTTATGACCCCTAATTCCTCAATCACAACATTGACAGGAAACGACAAGTCCTAATTACATACTACTATCAATCTCTATAAAAATACTATGCTATCAGCAAAATAATTAACTATAGTTACAAGGAAAGAGAAAACTGACTGAGTTGAAAGTAATTTTTTACTTCCCTTCTTTAAAATGACATATTTTTCAATTTTCTTATCCAACATTTACAAGGCGTTAATTAATTAAGGCCTCTGACCGGCATGGCAGGGCAACGTCGTCTAGTAGAGTGAAAGTGACAAATTGTTTGCTCTCTTATTTACACCTGGGGCATCCCATTTCATGTGAGGGCACTGCCAAAAAAAAGTTTTTTGATTTTCTTCAAACTGGCGGTAAATTGTGGTAATATAGGACCATGTTATAGATGCGAAGCCATGAGCCACCATATTGCATGGATACCGAGATATGGGGGTGGGTACAATTTGGTCTGCAGATCATTTTTCAATGAAATATTATTGCGTCAAAACCAAATCAAATAAAGTTTCTAATTAACGGATTCAAGAGCAAAGTAGACAAGCTTTATGATGGCCGTAACCATTTCTCAAAAATATGTCCATTCTATAGCTTTTTGAAACTGAAATTTTAAAATTACGAATAACTCAAAATACATGTCCATGGACTTGGATGAGGTGCATATTAAAACAAAGCTTGAAATTTCTAGTTTATGACCCTGCTGCATGGACATTTTAGGGTATTCTGAGATACTGATTAAAATAATTATATAATTGCACAACTCGAGGAGTCTGAATTCAGAACGTAACAGAATTAAACGAAAAACAAATAAGGAACTCTGAAGTTGATTCGATAGGGGTTAGGTTCTGAATTCAGATTCCTCGAGTTTTTAAAATATATAGTTATTTTAGTTATTATCTCAGAATCTCCTAAAATGCCCAGTATGTCCATTCATGGATAAAACCTAAAAATTCTGAGCTTTCTTCTAATATGCATTTCATCAAAATCTGAGGATACGTGTTTTGAGATATTCGGAATTTAAATTTTCCATTTTGAATACTATAAGAAGGACATATACTTTTGACAAATTGTTTCCACCGTCGTACAGCTTTTCAAATTTCCTTTCGAATCCGGTAGTTACAAGCTTTATTTGATTTGCTTTTCAATCCATAATATTTCATTGAAGAATTGTTTGCACATCAAAGTGTATCAAGTATCATCCCACCCCCTCCCTCACCCAACCCATATCACGGTAATCATGCAATATGGTGGCTTAAGGTTTTGCACCTACAATAGTGTCTTATAGTACTGCAATTTACTCAATTTTCAAAGTACACAAAAAAGCAGGGCCCAAAATTGTGTCGGAGTATTTTTCAGTCAAAAGGACTTAAAGTGAGTTCTTATCTCTTCTTACCCCGATACGTCTCCTTAAGGCTTCCAGGATTTCTTTTCCTTCCTTAATCTTCTCTTTTTCTCGACGTTTCTTTTCACATTGCTTTTCGTTTTCTTTGTCTTTACTATCCAACGCTTCCGAGGAGTTCACAACAGCATGATTCTTCGGAGGTGGAGAGTGATGCACCCACTTCAACATGGCCGTTAATGGCTACATAATTAAAATCACCCGTTCGCTAAACAGGTGTCTCTTGTCTCTGTCTCTGGCTTTTTTTAAACACGCACTTCCGCCTACAGCCTATGATTTATAAAATGTAAACTGATTCCTTTTTTTTCTGCAAAAATTATTCCATTCGTTTTTTGTCAATTCTATAAATAGTACATTGAGAGACCGCACTTACCAATGTTTCAATTTTTCATATACTGCGTTTTAGTTTGGAGATAAAAGTGTCACTGAGATAATTTTTCGTATAGCAAATATTGAATTTTATACAAAATATGTATGAAGCTTTAAAATAGTTGTATTAAAGTCTGATATATTCTGTCTAAAAATTGGTATTCACTGTACGAAAAACTCAATGACACATTAATCACAGCAAACCATTGGTGTCAAATTTTTTTTATTTTTTATTTATTGAATATTTATAGTCGCATCAACTACCAAGGTCATTAGCGACTGTACCATAGGGTTAATTATAAATTGTAGGGCATCTGCGACTGCATCTGTGGGGCAGTATACCAAGGGGCAGAAGCGAAGCTTTCTGAAAACACATACAGCCTCGCTTCCTGCTTTGGGAATGGAACGCGCGCTAGTGTTCGAACATAAGACAATTTCGATACCGTCTGAGCCACAATGACTCCCTGGTGTGAAATTTGTTGTATCTTATTTTAAACAATGGAACTTTTCATTCTGCCTTCTTTTATTTTCGTGTTTCGAAAAAGTTGGAACTCAAAACTACACCAAAGTCGGTGTACTTTTGAGGATCGGTGTTTAACAGTGATCCCCAAACTGATACTTAGTATACTAAAACATTGGAACGCAGTCATGAAACATTGAAAATTTGCATCGCTTAGTGTAAAGGCAATGAATGCGGGCACTGGTTTTATTAAATTGAAAAGAATTAAACTATCTATTTTCTGAATTATTAATCCAGCAACCTTTGAATAAAGAAAATTAATTTAATGATTGGTGTTTTTAAGCGCCAAATCGTTTGAAAATTGCTTTAGAAAACATTATTACTAATTATTAGTAGAAAATGATTAATTAACAAGGAGAATGTGACATATTCACGTATATTCACTTGAGCCAGGAATCTTTTTCGAAGTGTTTATGGACACGGAACATATTTGGTCTACGCTCATCAAATTTCGGTGAACCTAGCCACCCTTTACAGTTTCCCTTTGGCTCACCGAAAATATTTGTTCTACGCTCACGGAATTTCAATGGACGCATGCGCGGCTTTTTTATTAAAGTAAATTAGTAACATTCTAAATAGAAATCAGTCGTTTTCTACGTAAATAACGTTTTCCGTAAATAAATAATGCAGAACTGTACATTTATAAAGTTTCCGAATTGATAAAAAAAAAAAAATTAGAATTCAAAATGTTTCAATTCAAGCCTTATAAATCAAGAATTTTTTATTTTACTTTTTAAAAAGTAAATGACTTCGGAATTGTAAGCATTCAAAATTTAATGTTTTTTAAAATAAAAGTGACATAAACATCTTCCAACTCTAAAGAATTCAGAATTGAATATTTTTAAATTCCACGTGCTTAAAATTGTGTATTTTCAAATTAAATCATGTAGAAAATTTATTTTTAACAAAAACAATTTTATTCACTGTTACGTAAATAAGCAATTGGTTTTCTGATGGTTAACATTCACTTTAAATTTAGAATATTAAAAATTGAGTTACACAATAACACATCCAAATTATTGTATGTACTGGAACCAAGTATAGGTATTTCCCATAGATTTTTGGTCGTTGAATGCGAATCAGAAAGTAAAAGCTTCCTATAACACATCAGTTTATTAAGAAAATTGGAGTCGAAGGTGCAAAAAAAGCGTTTTCGGGCATTTTTCAAACAACGTAGGGCGCCAACCTGGTGATTTAGGAACTTCTAATAGGGCTCAAATTAAAAGTTAAACCTTATATTTTAAGATGATTATAATGCAAAAATTGTTGCAAGTTATCTATCTTGAGCGGCAACAGCCTCTTGAATGTCAGGTTAGCGACCCACGTTGTTTCAAAAACCTAACTGGAACTAACAGCCGGAAAATATTTACATTCAATTTCCCCCGTCATAAAAAAGTAAACAAATAATCCATTTTTACTACAATAACATACAGAAATTCTCACTCTGAAAGTTTATCATGTTTCTGGTATTTACGCTCTTGCAACCCTATCTACACACAGCACACATTCACCATAGCCAACATTTAACCATGCAGGTAGCAAACACATTCTCACTGCAAATATTTTCCTAATCTATAGCCATCTACTTTGGCCGATAAGATGGTTCAAGTTAGTTGGTAGACCGATAAGAGGTGTACACTGCCCATTGAAAGATTGAGTATATCGATATTTTTCAAAAATTAAAAATCTGGTGTGATATATGTTTAATTGTTTAATATCATTTTTAAAAAATCAAATTACACTATCTTAAAACGTATACGTTGCGTTAAATGATCCCTATCTGACTTCTTTTAAATCATTCTATGGGGAAATATTTATTAACACAAAATTAGTGCATGGTTTTAATATTAGAAGGTGCATAAATGAATATTGAGCTGATTTCAGTAAAAAGCGAGGTAAAAAGCGAAGAATGTTCCTTTAAAAATAAGCTGTAGAAACTTAAAAAATGCCGAAATATTTCGGAGCTATTGTTTATTTTAAAAAATGGACAAAAAACACTATTCTTGCTTCCCCATAGACGAAGCTTTGTAATGGTAACATTTTCCAAAAAATGTTTATTCATTTAATTAAACCTTCCTCAGTTTAAAAATGTCTAATACAACGTTTTAGGCAATTTTCCGGATGTATGTGTGGGTGTGTGTGGATGTCACACTTTTTTGTGAACACCTGGCACTCAATAATATTTAAAAAATGGCTTTTTTATAGTAAAACTTGTTTCATTAACATAATTCAAAGTTGATGCAAGCATATAAAAGATTCCTTGGTTCGGGACGAATCGATTGACATATAATGTAAATACATTTTAATTAAGCAGAGTAAGGAAGTTATCGTCATTTATATTGTATTTAAAATCAATTTCGATAGTAAAATTTTTTAATTCTCATAATTTAAAATTGATACGAGAATAGAAAAGATGTGTTGATTCGAGACGAATCGATTGACCTACAATATTGATACATTTTATGGAAGAGTAAGGAAGCTAGAGTAATTCGTAATATTTGAAAACACGGTTTTTTATAGTAAAACTTTTTTCTTTAATATAATTCAAAGTTGATGAAAGGATAAAAAAAAATCCTTGGTTCGAGACGAATCGATTGACCTATATATAATATTAATACATTTTATTAAACAGTAAGGAAGTTATGGTCATTTATAATGTTTGAAACATCCATTTCAAACAGAAAAACTTTATTCATCGATATAATTCAAAGTTGACGCGTGAATAGAAAATACTTTTTGATCATAAATTTTCAAATAGAGTAATTCTGACAATTTTGTAAAGACATCATAAAACTGGGAAAGGGATAGGGTGCCACAGAATTTTTCCCTTCTCTTTTCCAGCTCGAAAAATTATCATTTTGAATACAAAATGTGATGTCTAATTTGTCTTTGTGTTTCAAAAATGTTTTGTATCATTTTATAAATTTGTACATTTTGTAAATTTCTATTTATACGTATACGTTTTTAAAACAATACATGCAAAATTCAACGCATTTTAAAGATTTCATTAGCAAAATTACAACCATATGAAATTTTTGAAAAATATCAATGTACCCAAACTTTCAGTAGAGAAATAATGCAATTAAAAATTGCTGGATTTATTTACGCTGAGTCTCATGTTTTCATGGTACATTTTGGTTTCTAAATTTTCAGAAAACGCGATAAACGATATCGCACATGGCGATGAATAATGATTCCGGGATTTCGCATCATTGATAATGCACGCACTTCCGTCAAGAAATACATTATCGAAGGAAGAGATCAGGCAATTAATCGCCTGGATTGGGATAGGTTCAGGAATTCTTCAGAAAGTCGCGAAGGCAGATTCCACGTATTTGAGATTAGCGCCGAAAAATGTAATTCACTGTTAGGCGTTTTTTGTAATTTGATTAAGAGAGAAGACTCACGGTTGCTATAGCATTTCAATTTAAAAATTCCAGACCCTTTCTAGGTTGGACAAACAAAATACCTCAACTACATTGCTGAAATACATTTCAGCACCATGTATAGTTGAAATACATCACGGGGAAAATACAACTCACCGGATGTAGTTCAAATACAGCTACAATAGTATATTGCGTGAAGAGGGTCGAAAGGCAACGATTTCACGAGTGTGAAGTTACCTGCCCGAGCTCTACAGACATCGAAAGTCGAATTTTCGATTGAGGTATGATGAAAAATACAATTGAGTATTCGAAATATTATTTGAAATAGCTGTAAGAATTGTATTTTGTTGTTGATGTATTTTGTACATTTTCTTGAAAATACTTTTTAATATCAGCATATAAAAATTGTATGACAAATCCCTAGAGTGTATAATAAGTCTAGGAATTTCATAGTCAAAAAGTGGGAGTACAAAAGAGTGACAAAGAGGGTGGCATCATTCTGGGGGGGGGGGCAGTAGAGTCCTGGAATACATAGAGATGCGCAGTAGAGATCTGTGAAGCATAAAGCTGCACTATACTCTACTGCGCATCCCTGCACATTACATGACTCCAACGCGCAGCCCTATACATTAAAGAACTCTACTGCGCATATTACAGGACACTTCCACGCAGCACTGCATGTTAAAGTAATCTATTGTACATTTCCTGTACATTACAGGACTCTACTGCACACCAATGCATGTAACATTGCTCTACATTACTCTACTGTATATTACATGACTGCTCCGCAGCTCTGCATATTATAGGACTCTACTGCGCAGCCATGTATGTTGCATGGCTCTACTGCGCAGCTCTGTATGCTGCAGGTGTCCACTGCGGATCCCTGAATATTGCAGTACTCTACTGTGCAGCCCTCCACATTACATGATTGAACTGTACAGACCTGCACATTACATGACTCCACTATACAACCCTGCGCATCACATGGCTCTACTGCGCATCACATGGCTCTACTGCGCAGCCCTGCGCATTTCAGGTCTCTACTGCACAGCTGTGTACAATTCAGGACACTAGTATGATTTCCGCTCTTCCCTCTCCCATTCTTTCTTTCTTTCTCTCCTCTCTCTTTCACCCTACTCTCTCCTCTCTTTGTCACTTTTTTGCACTCCCACTCTTTGATCAGACAATTCCTAGATTTATTATATACTCCAGGGATTTGTAATATAATTCTTATATGCTGATATTAGAAAGTATTTTCAAGAAAATATACAAACTACCTCAACTACAAAATACAATTCTTACATGTATTTCAAATAATAAGACTTTATT
The DNA here is from genome assembly GCA_932178445.1 of Andricus quercusramuli. NCBI lineage: Eukaryota > Metazoa > Arthropoda > Insecta > Hymenoptera > Cynipidae > Andricus > Andricus quercusramuli. The sequence goes on from CAKNXH010062228.1 coordinate 54,895, forward strand.
TATGTTATATCTTCGTAATAAAAAATAATTATTGTCATTTTATTATTTCATAAAATAGTAATTAACAAATAGAAACTATTTTTCAAATACAATTATATCGAAAAAAAAATTTTTTTAAAGAAGATATTAACAAAATAGGGCAAAAATGGATTAAATCCCATGTATTTGAACCATTGTTTTCCCCTCAGCAGTTAACGAAGTGAAGTTTGTTGACTATGAAGTGAAAATATTATATTTTCCCTGTGATGTATTTCAAATGTATTTTGTCTGAATGTAGTTTGTATTTCAGTTACCTCAAATACAATTTTTGTGAAATACTGCCCAGCTCTGGTTTATTTCCAGTTTTGAGAGCCAATTATATTATAATTTTTTCGATTTCGGACTTATTTATTTAAAAATTTATCGATTTTGGGGCATTTTGAATTTCAATTTGAAATTCTGAGGCCTAGATTTCAATTTCAGAATATTTAATTTCGAGCAATTTACACATAAAATTGCTCAACTGATACGGCGGAATTATACGGCGTTTATTATAAAAGTTTTCAAATTGTACAATTTTTAACATGTTTCATATTGTTCACTTTCTGATTCTTCGATGTGCAAGTTTGTTGCAACTGAAAGTTTGAGTACATTGATATTTTTCAAAAATTTCATATGGGTGTAATTTTGCTAATAACATTTTTAAAATGCGTTAAATTATACGTAAACATACTATATAATAGATATAATACATATATCCATTATTTTTCGAGAAAAAGAGGATTGCGTTGGAAAAACGATTAAAAAAAAGAAAATAGTTACAGATATGCGTTCGGCCACGCTTGTCCCTTCTTTCCCTTTTTTTCTCGTGCATTTTTTATAACTAGTCAGTAAATGCGTAACCCCCCCCCCCCCCCACACTTAAACCTGGAAAAGGGGACGAGCATAACTGAACGCGTTTTCGTACCTAGCCAGTATATTTGTAGCCCCCTCCCCCCACACACACACTTAAACCTAGAAAAAGGGACGAGCGTAACTGAACGCATTTTCGTAAATGCGTAAATTTTCCAGTAAATTCGTAGCCCCCCGCAAAAAGTGTGTGATACAAAAAAGCTGTATCTTTATACTAGCTAGAACTTTTTTTTGAAACTTTTTTCAAAATTCTTCGTATTTACTGCGATAAACGAAAAAAGCATGATTTTTATGGGATTTCTTATGGTTTTTACCATGGAAACGTCCTTGTCGCCAATTTTCACTATGATTTTTGTAATGAGCGCATCAAAATACGTAAGTATACGTGGTTTAAACAAAATTCGTGGGTTCACCTATTCGGAACTGCACCCATTTTTATTTCTAGGCTCATTTTTGGAAAATCTTATTTTTCTTGGTAAAAAATGGTTTTAGAGAAAAAATGTACTCAACATAAAAGATGGATTTTGTTATGCTCTACAACTTTCATTTGAAATATTTTTCGAAATTCCAATTATTTACGAAAATAAATGAAAAAAACATGCTTTTATGAGTTTTCAATGGTTTTCTTAATTAAATTCATATTTGCGCTAATTTTCAATATATTTGTAATCAGCGCATCAAAATACGTAAGTATACGTTGTGCCAAATGAATCGGAGGTAACCACTATTCGGAACTACACCCAGTTTTTCTACTAAAAATTAGTGAAGCATAGATGAAATTGGATTAGTTTTTTACTGAAAATTAGTTAAATTTGACCAATTTTGATAGCTAGAATCTGACAATCGATTTGACTCAACGTCAGTTAAATTGAACTAGTTCACATTTAGGAAATAAATTTGAAATTTTATAGTCGAGAAAATACCTTACTGTGTCGTTGAAACATTTTCCTATCTAGAGTTGAAGAATTTCTGTTTAAATGCATCGTTGCACAATCGAGTTATAATAATTTCATATAGAATTGTGGAATGATGTTCAAGAAATAATAATTATCCTTTAAATTCCTTAAAGAATGCATACAATACCGATTCTAATTAGAGAATGGATTTTCGCATGGAGTTGAAGATATACATGTTTCTTCTTCAAGACACGATTTTCCAGTGGTTTATCCATTAGTACCAGATTAGGAGATATGAATATAATTTCCCGGTCAGTCGACATGCGCATAAGCATGGTGAATAAAAAGCGGAAGTCCCTGGCCTCGAGGGCGACGGAAATCGCGCGAGAAACAGAGCGAGTTGGATAAGTATAACCGGTCGAACGGCCCGTCACTTATTACAGAAACAAGAATCTAACTGGAATCTGAGAAATTAGCATTAAATTGTTACTATTATGGCTCGTTTAAGAAATAGAACATCTTGTGAAGAAAGAACCACAAAATTTGAGAAGTAACAACAATTTATACAGGAAAAGTAACCAGGTTAATCACCAGCAACACTGTTTCTCAGAAGAGCAAAAAGAAAAAAAACAGTGTAAATAGTATAAAATGGTAATCAGCTTATTCTACAACAGTACTCAGTAAAACGATTTAACAATTAATATTCAAAATAAATATTATATTATTATATAATTTTATATATATATATATATATATCATTATATTTCATATTCATAATTATAATATAATATTCAAGTAAATATATAAATATTTAAGGCTATATAAAATCGAGCGTCAAATGTATATTAAAATATACTATTAAAAACAAATAGCTATTACAATAAATATTAATAATTTATTAGTAATTATAAGTTTATTAGTGAAAAAAACAACTTTGGAATTCAATTAATAATAAGTCTCAATAGATTGTGTGCGCTCATACACTGGCTTGCGTCAGATAGTAATTTATCTTCGCCGCTCTGAGATGTTCCACGACCGTGGAAAAGAGAGTATAGGAAATTGTGTGAGTCACACGTGCCTTACGCATTGGCACTCAAGTGCATAGCGGTTAAACACACCTGACTTATATAGGCACAATTTTGAAAGCTCATTGCAATAAAAGAATAAGATGATTAAACGAAAAGACGATTTATTTTTGACATAATCATCCATTTTGTCATCATACTGTTTGCTGTTTGTGCAGCTACGTGTTATTGACATAAGCAAACGACATCTCCTCAATACTGATAATATATCAAGCCAGATACTGCATTTGTCTTCCATTAAATTAGCATTTAAAAAGAAAGAATAACACCTGCAGAGAGAAACTTTTTCAGAAAATAACATTTACATGCTTTCAGAATCTTCTTTTATGTTTAAAGAATAATAAATCCTGAAGCATCATTTCTTTTTTTTCAGCAATGATCTTTTGCAATGAACTATTTATATAAAGCAATTATATGTAGTGTGACACATAGGAACAAGTATGTTAACCTGTAATAGAAAATCGCTTTCGAGCTACTTTTTTTCTATATTAGCGTCCTTTCGACTTTCGACTTTCGATCATTACTCGCAGGGAGATAGCGGTGACCGTACTGAAATTACAATTTGTTGCTGTGGAGAATAAATTCGTTACTGATGGCCAATAGTTATTCATTGACAATGAATGACATAGTGTAACGTTACACAGCGGTTACACAATGACGAGCACGTTTAGTGAGAATAGAATTGATAGAGAAGCACATGCGCGCATTAATTGCCATTTTAGCGGATGGCCTCTGTTTTGGTCACGCTTTCTACCCACAGGAAACCGAGCCTCTCTTTTGGTCGCATCATTTTTACATGGACAATAATCGATAACAATGTTGGGCGAAATTCGATCCTGCGATTGAAGTATCTCTCGTTTTTTTGTTATTTTAATTGAGTTACATTCTCACTTAAATAATTTCACATTGCAAAATTGATGAAATTTAGAATCATTGTACTATTAATGACCCTAAATTACTGCAATAAAATTGTTCATTTAGAGTAATGTCGCATGAGCATATTTTTGCGACATATTGCACAATTTCTTCAAGATTCTAAAAGTGCAAACCTTAATTTGTTTTCACTTAAAAGTCTTCTTTCCGTCTTTGAGGAGCTTCTCGCAAGATGTTAATGAGATTTGATGAAAGCCGGGGATTAAATTAAGTTAATTTTATTATTATCAAATTAACGAAGGCGTTGGATTTTATAAAAGAATATCTGCATCGATCAATCACGACTTGCAGAAGATATATATCATCCCTTTCAGATTAATTAGCAATTTGTTAATCTTGATTTGCTCTGGGGTAACCCTGAAATTACTGCTCTAGTTCAAGATTTATAATCCGGCACTTAAGATTATAACAATTCTGATATTCAGACGTTCATAGATATGCGAATATAATCTGGATTGCTTGTTGGTCATCAATGGAAATCTTCCGCAATCCGCGCACGTCTTTCTTGGGGAGACTCTGTAATCGGTCACGTCGGTCTGAGACTTCATGAGAGGGTAATGTTTTTTTTCTACTTGGCAAGTTTACGAAACTTTCATTTTCATCTCGAAGATTCAAATCAGACCTTTCATACAATTATCTTATATTACATAATTGCGATTGATGTACAAGGTGTAAAATCACTTTAACTGATGCCAGCATTATTTAAATCTTCTCCATAGTTTAGGTCTTTGAAAGTATTTTTTCGTTATAACACAAGATGGCTTGGATCCCTGCTTGAATCACGTAAGGCTCTAGAGGCCCTTGTGAGAGGCTCCCGAGGGCCTCTAGGGAGGCCCCAGGCAGAAATATTATATATAGTTTATATATAGTGTGAAGTATTATATATAATATTCATTTGTTTTATATAAAAAATGTATTAAACAAACGAATATTATATATAATACTTCACACTATATATAAACTATATATAATATTTCCGCCTGGGGCTTTAGTGTTCCTCTAGGAGTCTAGGGGCCCTCGTGGGTGGCTCTGGTGGCGCACATAGGAGGATATGGAGGCCATGATAGGAAGCTCTGGAGGCCTTCGGAGGGTCTGCTCAGAATTCCTAAAACAGCGGCCGCGACTCCTTTTTATAATATAGAGGAAAATAAAAGAAAGTTATTTTTAAATTGTCTATAAATATTTGTGAAATTTACTGTGATATAGATAGAGTAACTAATATTTCCCCAAGTCTTCAAAAGTTCATAACAATAGTAAAAACTAGAAATGGGCACATAAAAATATATAAGAAATTATCAATTGCTGTATTATTTCTGCTGTTTAAATTTGAACGATGAAATTAAAGCAAATACTTATATAAAGTTAAAAATAGTAATCAGAACCTTTCAAATTAAGAATCATCAAACTTAATGCGTTTACAATCATAGAATAATTTGAATTTAAACATTCGAAATATAGAAACAATATACTTTAATTTTTAAATCAATCAAATACAGCCGATCAAACTTTTTTTAATCAACCAAATGTAATGAATCAATCGAGTTTGATGCATGCACAAAATTTCTTTCAAAATGCAAGAATAAAGCAAAATTTCAATTTAAAAACCATTTAAAATGGAACAGATCCAAATTTCAATAAGTAACAGGTTAAATTGAATAAGCAGTGAATTCGACTGATTATTCAGTGGGTCTGATTGATTTGATATAGTGATCCACTATTGAACAATGTGAAATTTATGCGCGCAAAATAAAAATAAATAAAATAATAAATACAAATGTATAAGAATTTAAAATTTAATTACTTCAAAAACTAAAGGTTTTAAATGAACCTTCTTCGTTTAAACATTTAGAGCGGAACACCCTAAAACTTAGAACATTTTTAACTGTGCCGTTTTAAACTGTAAATTTAAGCATTTGAAAATTAAGAATTTCAGATTTAACCATAGATATAATAAAATGAAATAATTTTAATTTTGAAGTATTTAGGTTTAAGCCATTTTTATATTTGTTTAGGGCGTTCAAGAACGGAAGTGGTTTCAAATTGTAAGCATTTTCCATTATAAATATGAAACTGGAGTATATTCAAAACAGCAACATTTAAAACTCACACCACTTAATATTCAGCCATTTTTAATTCAAAACATGAAAAATGTTAAAATATAAAAAAAATAAATTTGCAACTGAATCATTATTTTATATTTAAAATGTTTAAGATGCATTTTAGGATACCAGATTATAACAATTATACTTAGACAATTGTTATTGCTATAAACACCCATACTTACTGCATAAAATTAAAGACTTAAAAAATTCAACATTTCCCCAAGGTGAGTCCCAAGGTGTCATCCATAAATTACCTAAATATTACTTTTGGAATTATATAAACCCCCTTGCCCCTTCATAAGACTGTTTCTATAGTAAGTGTAAGTAACTTTGACATGGGCGTAAGATTTCGCTAACACCGCCTTCTCCCTAAAAGCCTTACGTCATTTAAGGTTGACACCCAATTTGGATCATTAAAAAACAAGAAAAATTATAACTGAAATTTGTTTAGAATAGTCAAGAATATAAATATGAATGAAGAATAAAAATGAAAAATAGAAATGAAGTAACATGGCGCATAGAGAATTGAACAATTTTAAGTAGATATTCTTTAGAAAGATTCCGATTTTCGAAATTCAGATTGAATGTATCAAATATTTGAAAATCGGTGTTGTTCAATTTCATATTATCTTAAAAAAACGTTACAAATTTCACAATTTATATTATAAGCGTTAAAAAGGGAACAATTTACAATTAAGAACAAACCATTTTAAATCAGAAACCTTCTATAATGAATAATATTTACACCGAAAGGCTTTAAAAAATAAATTAAAACCATTTAAATGTGAACGATTCCAACAAAAAAATTAAATTCCACTATTTAAAGATGAAATAACTTAAAGTTCAACTATTTTTAATGCAAAAAAATTGTGCATCGCGGATGCACGGATTGTGGAACTCTGATGGGGAACATTAAAACTTTTCAAAGCGGATTTCTTACTTTTGAACTGTCTTTTACTATACTAAAAAAACATAAAAAATAAAAATACCCGGTCAAATACTCTACGTTTAGAAAGTTTAAAAAAATGTTAATTAGAATTTCAAACGTTAATATTTAAACATTTTTGTTCAGATTTCACGTATTTTCATATCTAAACAATTTCTTGTAAAGTAACAATTATCGGCAATGGATAAAGGTAATCTTGAGAGGGAACCATGTACATTAATTAACGCATTCTAATCTTTTACGTCGGATTCACGCACAAAGATGAGAGATAGAGCAGGCTACAATGCCGCTGATGCAGAAAGCAATAACGTTCATCGGGCAGATGCTATCCCTAAGGCCTAAGCGGCTAAGCCGGTCCAGCATTGAGTTTTATATCATCAGAGGCTAGCTTTCAAAGGGTACTTTCCTATAAATCTCTTCCCGCCTTTTCAAAGGGTCTTCTACTTATTCCCTACGCGCATAATGGCTAATTTGCAGCCACCGTATCACATAATTAATCTGATGACTTCTAGCATTTCTAGCAAATCATCAAGGCATTTACTGTCCTATGTATCATCAATATCATCATATATTTTATCTCACTTTAAATTATAATTTAGTAGGTAGAAATGGAGTTTATGCGAAATTAAGACCTCGTATATTCTGCGATACTTGTATTTCAATTCAATTGACAATAAAGAATCAGAAAACAACGTAAGCAAAAAAATTAAGTATTCAAAGCAGAATACTCTTTCATATTGTCTATCGAGTTTCTTTTGTCAATTGATGAATCAGAAGTTAGATCCTTCCTTTTACATTTTTCCCTTGCAAAATAAAAATTTAAATTATGATTGAATATAAATGACTGTCTCACAAAAGAAAAACGAAATGAAAGGATGTTCGTCATCAGTATAAAAAAGAAATACAATCTCTTTTTCCGCTATTATACAGATTAAAATTACATCACTTCGAAGAAAAAGTCAGCCTATTAATAAAACCTTTAAATTCGGATTTATAATCTTTCTTCGTAAAGAAATTCGTTTCATCTCTTGTATTTGCTTTTATCATAAACTCGAAATTGCTCTACCAACATCCAATAGCACAGAAGCGATTTGCAGTGCAATCTGCATTCTACAGAATCGTCTAATAAACTCTACCACCTGCGGATGCAAACTGAAGTGGTTCTCCAATCAAATATCTCTCATTTCTTGCGGTGCAATACTTGCAGAATAATATTATGGTAACGGGTAATCTCCACGTAACCATCGTGGCAAAATCGTCTTACCGCAGACGTCACGCAAGACGATGCGCAACTTGAGATGTTTAAAATATGTATCGAGTACAGTTTACCGTATGTAATGATGATCATCCGAATTAATGTTTAATAATCCGATCTACTAGAATCCAAAATCTTGGCTAATATCCTATCGAATTGTTGCTCAATCAAAACAAAAAGTAAGAAAAAGAAGAGAACAATAAGCAATGAACATATTAATCACCTACTTCTCTGAGGTTTTAGATGACTAGAAATATTATCTAAAGCTGCATTAGATTAGAAGTTCTCTTAAGTGTTGGAATCTTAAAATTGATGGTGTTCTCAGACATCCCATATAAATGCCCTAAGGTTAAAGATAAATCACCAGGTTCGAGCAGGAAGATGAAGTCCCCGAAGGAACAAAATTCAACATCACCTGAAAACCCTTTCGTATCAATGAAGAATATATTTTTCACCATTAACAGATGCAGATAAGAATCCTACTTTTTATCCTAATTCTAACTTTTCACAGAGTTTGCAATTCTTTTTCTAACCTGGCAACAGTGGTTGTGGTATCATCTAACTGTTTTTAGTGTGTCAACTATGGTTAAGGAAGCCACATTCCTATGATCCGGTTGACAGTTGAAGAGCAACTTCCGTTTGTGAGAAAAGCACAAGAACAGAGGCACTTATAAGACAATTCTCTAGGGAATTTGTCTCTCACGTTCCGATGAAATGGCCTTTTCGCTAAAATCACTGGAACTGTGTCTGATTACGGACAGATCCAAGCGATATCCATAAATAATACCTAACCACAGAGAACCTTCGCGATAAAAAGGAAACTTACGTCTGGCAATCCAAACCAGTTTCGTGACACCACTAGTTATTAGTCGAGTCTACTTTGGATAAATGTAACGCATGAGTTTAATAGATGGAATGACAACCGATTGGTTACTTTGTATATAAATTTTATTGAGAAATATTTATCATCCAGAATAACGTCATTCTCTCATTTCGATAAAGGTGGTTAAGTAAATTAGTATTTTATAGAGGATGAGATTTGTCTTAAGATTTTGGATGTTTCTGTTACTAAATAGATGATTACCATTCTTTTCAACCATACAAATGAAATACTAAAATAGATAAATTGAAGATAGAAAAAGAAAATCATCGAACAACAGAAAACGAAACAATGAACCTTATAAGCAACTTAAATCTCATTTGCTAATTTTCACACACACACGCATACACAATTTTCAACAGCCATCTCTTATTGCACTAGTTTACAAAATTCAAAATTGTTTCTGCCCACCACATCTTAATATGATTTTTCTATTTATTTTAGCCCATTAAACACGGAAATCAAATACAAAAATTTGTTTATGAAAGCGTTTTCGAGATATCAATGTTCTATTTTTTTTTTTTCAATTTTCAGAGCAGTTCCGACCGATCTCGAGTTTAATTGATCAATTGCCATAAACGAGCACTCGAATTGAAGGCAACTGTCTCTAAAACTTTCTATTCTAAAGGTTTCAGATCGGCCCAGTAGTTCAGATGCTAGCGATTTTAATAAGTTGGCAAAGTTGTATTTTTGGCAAAAATCGAGGCCGAAAATTCACATATCGTCCTGGCAAGAATAGAAATTGCAAATATTAGCCAACTTATTAAAATCGCTAGCATCTGAACCACTGGGCCGATCTAAAAACTTTAGAATAAAAAGATGTAGAGGATTCAGTTGATATCTCGAAAACGTTTCCATAAACAAATTTTTGTTTTTGATTTTCGTGTTTAGTGGGCCAAAATACATGGAAAAATTATAGTGATATGGTGGGCAAAAATGCTGTAAACTAGTGTTCTTAGCATGTCGTCAAACCTCTTTCAGAGTAGAATTTATTTCAATGAATTATCTCCTGATTAAAACATTAAGCAATTGTTGTATCACTGTCATCACTTGGAAATCACTATATAAAAACTTTATTGAGAACGAATGCCACTGTTTGAGGTGAAAGACGATAAATACGAGTAAACTACCGGTGGGTGTCGATGAACAATCAATTGCAAAAACGCGTGGTCGGTCTATTTATGATCAGGGATCAGTTTAAGGAGATCGGTCGTTGGCTGGACCGTGTTTGCAACTGTCTGAACGGAACTGGATGGTAGCGGTCAGCATGATGCCCATGCGGCCCATGGGCCTGTTGAACATTGGTGAAAGGGAAGGAACTTGTAAGAAAGTGGTGGGGAGAGACACGGTGCAAGACGGTTCCTTCTGATCGGTACCAGACCACTGGCCATGCATATCATATATTCATCAAGGCGCTCTACCTAATGGTTGCATAGCACATTTTGATGAGGTGCTGATATTGCATATATAATGGATTGCTTAAGGAAAATCATAAGAGCATGGTAAGCATTACCATGTAGTTACCAATTGAACACTGCTGTCAGAAGCAAGTACAATATTGTAGATTCCACTAATCTGGAAATACGAAAAAGTTAAACAATAAGTTAATTCGAGATGTTTTGATTTTTTGCACAACAAGTTCCGAGATAATGATCATCCCTATTATAAGTACTATCATTTATTTTTATAGAGTATAATATAATATCTTTATAATATTTCTGTAAATGCACGTATTGTCTTTTCAAAGAATAAGGTTCATGTCTTGGCCGAGTTGCAATATTTGTTTTAACTAAATTCAGTTAATGAAGTTGTTTTACTTTTCTTATGAACTACTTCATTTGCTATTGATAATTCCGAGTACCTAACAGTGAATCTAGTAATATCTATGATTTATGCTACCACCAGACCGAAAATAAATAAACCTGATGCAAATTGCAAATGGAACACCACTGACTGACCTGTGATCAACTCATAATTCAGTAACAATTCCGTAGAGGCTATATCATCAGGAGGATAAGGCTCACTTGAGATGTTCCACTTTCAATGGTATACAAAATAAAAATTTAGGAATTTCATAAAGAAATTATTATCAAGGACATTATTTAAGCAAATTGCAAACTGAAATGCAGGTTCCTGATTTTCTGAGTAATGACAATTTATCTTTTCCTTTAATATTTTTCGGGATTGTAAGACTGCTCAATTTTTGTGACAGAAGATGTATCTTTATCAAAGATTTGCAAACAATTAACTGAGAGTATAGGTACATGATCAGGCGTGATTGGTCGTTTGGTCTGAGCTGAGGAGGTCGAGCAAGATTTCTTTTGAAAAGGTTCTTAGAGAAGGGGGCAAATAACGGTACCCCTCTCTGGATACTTCATCCCCTTCCCCAATGAAATCGTTTGATACATTTTTATATACGTGTTAGAGGTAGGTAACTTTCGAGTTTCGTTGGCGACTAATTACATAATTACCTAATTGCGGCATTGCATAGATGAATAATTTAATGTGATTACTGTTAGTGATAACAAGTAAACACAATTGACTGCCAGTAACAATGATTGCATATTTTTAATTGGAACCATTCTCGGTGAGATTAATTACAAAAAAATACTAAGAGGCATTAGAGATTACAATTGTTTCAAGTTTTGAAAGTGCAGGAATTGAAATTTGAAACCTTTATAAATCATTTTTTTTTAATTACAAGCCTTTTGAAATATTGGACAAAAAGTGATTACAGAAGACAAACAGGAAATCCGGATGAGTATGACGAAACAAAATAATGATTGTTCCGTCAATTTCCTATGCTGTCAAACACTTAAAACTAAGGTTATCCAAAGTTAGATGATAATTAGGCTGCTATCGATAATTGCGAAGAAGCAGATCAGTATTAGGTGTTCGTGGGTAGAACTGGATTTCTGACAAATTTTGAGATGTTGCGGTCACCATCCATGACTTGAATTGCCGATGGTAATGAACGTTTCCAAGTGGGTGTCTGCTTTAAGGCAAGTGATTTTATAGAAAATACCTCAAGGAGGAAGCATATTGGAAATCCTGACAAGTCGTAAGCCCTGATAATGATCTTCTGATTCATATACTTTGAATATGTTAGTCAAAAGCATCGACCAAGTTATTAACTTCATTTCATAAGGTCATAAGAACTTATGACAAGAAAATCAGGTTCGTTCTCCTAGAAAACTTCCAATATCATCTCCATTGTGATAACAATTCATCCTTAAATTTCAATTAAAATATAATTTTCTAATCAGATTCCAACTAATATCACTAATTGTGTCACTCATATTATTATAGGTATGTAATTTACTAAGCTTATTACTGATGATTTCACAAATCAGAAGCCAGAATCTGAGGTTAATGTGAAGGTAAATGGCTCCAGATCTTATCTTTCATGTTTCCAGCTTTCTTCAAGAGTGTGACATACGTTAATGTTTTCCTAATTTGTCTGCAGAACAATACTTTCCAAACAATAATTAAGAAAATTATGAATACACAATCAAAGAATACACTAACATGCGTAACACCCAGTGACTCGGAGATAATAAAAAAAACCCTTTGTCTCGAATGTGCACAGCACAGTAACTGATAGTAAAGAGATAAGCATAGAAACTACATTATTCCTACATCCACAAACCTACATCAAGTTCTCTAGATGGTTTCTAGTTTCTACCCCCATGAACACAAATCTCATTTACATTGTCAGGTCTGCGATCTGCATTTGGCCTTGCAACTGTGAACCAAAAAAACTAAAATGGTGTCGACCACATTTATTCATAATGACAACGCACCATCGCGTCGAGCAAGCTTATACAAAACCAGTTAGAGAAAAACAAAATGTTCCAACTTGTATCATCTGCAATCGCGTGTACAACTGTACACGTTTAAAATAAATATATAAAATGTATGAAGGCTGAAGTCTCGCTGGAACTCTAATTAAGATTCGAAAGCGATGCAAGGTTAGCTTGAGCTGCGAGGACGCTTAAGATAGGTGCTATCATACTTTGTATTTTATGCATGGGCGATCAGCAGTATCGGATGTGCAAAGAAATATAAAATCTTAAAAACTAATAGAAGGCCAGTTGGCAAAAGATACTGGAAAATGGACCAGGCATATAACTATATTTATGCATATAGTGGGTTGTGTCCCACTATCGAATTATCCATCTCCTATGGTGTCCTCGATGGATTTTAAAAATAGAATTGTCTACAAATTTATTAAGATATTAACAAATCAAGCACAGAGAAGACAAACCCTTTTCTGTTCTGTGACCTCGGGCTGAATTGAATAGGCCAACATTTCCCAAGGATCATAATCAGGAGTTAATGAGTGTGACCAGAAAAAAATCTTCATTTAGTTTTATTGGTTTTTATGTGCTGATCATGGATCAGTGGCTTTAATTATTTTTCACTTAGTAGAAGCTATACAAGGTCGCAGAAACTAATGCTATCTTTTATTAATAAACAAGAAGGATCTTGTCACAAAGAATAATATAATAAATTGAATATGTATGTTTGGTACAGGTGAATAGAATGCTAAAGGATTATTTTCGTAAAGGCAGTATAGATGAATATTTAAGATTCGAGGAAATGTTGTAACTTTAGTAACTGAGCTATAAAATATTTCTGCTGAATTAAGAGACAGAAGAATTTCTGTTATAAAGGAAAATGGCCTGTTGTGAGTCAGGAAATCCGAAGGTAGATTCTAAGCATTTTTCGCCACGTGAAATGTTAATTAGACGTCGATATGCAACGCATAGCATTTAACTTTCCAGGTACTAGTATACACAGTACACGCTAATTAGCATCAATCAGCGAGCACTCAAAAAATGAATCCTATATGTTTACCGACAAACACAACATTCTTTTTTCGATGAGCTATTCGCGAAATTGACATAATTTATTCGAAGAACCACAGCTCTCTCGCATTACTTTCTTACACCCTAATTTCGGGAGAAATTAGAATTTTGATTATTCAGATTCGTGCATTTATAGAACATTCTTACTTTTTATATAGAAAAAGTTGTTGATAATATGATAATATAAGAATTTACCAAAATGTCATTTAATACAATATAGAATTTCTATAAATTTTGTGTTATGCACGAGAGAAAGTACAAAATGGGTGCACATATTTTTGGGACTAAATTCGGTATTAAAACAGCTCACACAACAAAAAAATGTCACACAGTTTTATCCACCAATCTGATAAAAGAAGTGCAATTTTTTTATTGAAATATGTAGACTCGAAATGAGAATCATACGTCAACAACCAAAACTGATCAAACAAATGCTACTGTCAAAGAAATTTAAAGTCACGGTTCACATGTGACTTGATCTGTTTTTTGATAAAAATGAAGGAAGGATCATTTAAAACAAAGGACACTTTAAATTATTTCAATTCGCTATATGGTATCATTTTTCAATCCAAAGTTAGCAAATTATTACACAAGATTAAAACTGTTATTAAAACAGGCTATTTGTGAGAACATATTATAATACCCAAAAAAGGATCCCGGATTCAAGGTGGTCACAAAACTTAATTTTGAAAATTCCCTGACTTTTCCTTGATCTTTCCCAGACCAGTTTTTCATTTTCCCTGGCCATTAATATTCAAAGAGCAGAATTTAGATCTTGCAGTTATCATTAAACCGGGACAAAAGCAATGATAAATCAAGTATTTTGCAGTAAACTTATAAATTGGTATGTATTATCTATATATTTTAAATTATTAAATTTGACAAAAAACATGTACAGGTATAGAAATCCATACTTAAGTATATTAATAATCAATGTTTTCAAATATCAAAGCATTTTTAGCGAAATATTTTCCTGGTGATATAATATTATTTTCAATTCGTAATCATGCTCGTAATCTTTCTTCGCCACTTTTTAGGGTAGGTATGTAAACTTTTTGACAGAAATCTCTACTGTTGAGAAGTCCTTTTTGATTTGCTATTACAAGACAGATAAACACTGCGCCGAATTAGGGAACGTAGCAGGTAACTTGACGCAGATGCATTTTTAGCAAAACTTAAAATTAAATTTTTAAAATAATTTTTTTTCAAAATTTCGTATACTGTTATTTAATGTGCTTATATGAATATGTTCCGAGAAAATACTCGTGAATATCATTTTCAATGCTAAAAACTTGAAAAAAGATTACGGATTCTTTTTATATAATATTAACAAAGCGACATCTTTTTGGGCAGAGCGAGGAGAGAGAGTAATTTCTGCGTATACCCAACCCCAGCAACCCCCTCCCCCTCGGCCGCCTTTATATCCATTTATATCCCTTGAGTGAGTTCAGCCATACCCACCCCTATTTACAACCTCCCCCCTTTCCAAGATACGTCTTTTTGGGCAGTGGGGGGTCCTGAAAGATTACGGAGTCAACGGATGGCTCCTACAAGCAATAAAAACAATATATGCAGGTAGCAACGCGAGTGTGAGGTTAATGGTAAACTGAGTGAATCTGGTTCGATATTATGCCAGGTGTTAAACAAGGCTGCGTTATGTCCTCATGGCTATTTATCATACTCAAGAACAAGTGTCTAAGAATGACCCTCTTCGACGAAGAAGGTGTAGATCTCGAGACAGTGAGGGTATGTGGGTTAGCTTAGGTTGTTATGGCAGAATTAATCGAGGACTGCAAAGAATGCTGGGCAAGCTGAATACAAGCATGAAGAACCTGGACCTCAAAATTAACGTAAATAAAACAAAAATTATGGTGTTTGAAGGAAAAGGTGAGAAACAATGTGCAACATTGTCCTAACTGATGGGAGAATATAACAAGTTGATAAGTACATATATCTTGGTAGCATATCCATTAGTGACTGAAAGATAGATGGGGAGTTAGATAAGCGTATAAACGAAGGTAAGAAGGTTATCAGTAGATAAGGGCACATTATTGAAAGTAAAAAATATCAAATAAAGCTAAAAGGGCAATACATAGTTTTATATTTATACCGACTGTACTGAACGGTACCGAGAAATCATGAAGAGGATACGAGTAAAATTAACGCGATTAACATGAGATTCATGGGCAAGATGTATGGCAAAACACTGACGGACAAAGTAAGTAATGAGATAATTCTCAAAGAATGTGGTGGGGAGCAGTCACTAGTTGACATATGTGAAAGAAATTTGCAAAGATGGTTTGGGCATGTTGAGTGAATGAAAGAAGAACGACTAACGAAATAAGTGTATCAAGGTAAAGTAAATGGCAGTGTGCCTAGAGACAGACCGCGGAAAGAATGGTTAGAATGTGTAAGTGAGACCCTAATTCGAAGAGACACACAAAGCCATATAAATACAAGAGCTTGCATGCAAAAATTCATGGAAATGAAGGAAGCTAGAGAGGCATGCCAGGACGACAAATAGTTTATAAATAGAGTTTCAGTGTCAGTGGAGTGAATGACGCCTGAAACAAAAGACCTTGGGTACTAATGGGTCCGAATGGGGAGCTTCACATGATAACTTTGTGAGGGTCTTCACTTGGGGTGATGTCTAAAGAGATTGATCAGCAACCTGGGTCGGAGCAGTGTGGCAGAACGAACGTGTTATTCAAACGAATAGCATGGGAATTCTAGATCTATCTAAAAATCTACGCCCCCTTCACACACATTACTCCCTTCCCAACCGATTGTGTCACGCCTACGCCGAAAGGGAAATGGCTTAATGGTATAATAATAATCTATAATTATTGAATTTTATCTGGCCAAAACCGATACCATCAAAATATTGGACAAGAAATAGTTCCAAGAAAATTTGTTCGTCTTTTTGCAATAAATAATTTTTCTTCTTCACATTTTCTCATATCTCGTATAATTTTTCTGGAAAATGGAATTTTTAAAAAGCATTTTCGATCGATAAAACCAAAACCGTTGGTCAAAAATGGCTGTTAACGAAATAAACCTTTCTTTTTCGAACCTGAAAAAGTATGCCAAAGCACGATCCAATCTCATAATTCTTTCAAAATTTATCGTGCCTAGAGTCTACATACTACAGACAGATAGACAGAAACCCTCATGAAAACACTTTTTTCTCACTCAGGGGTTTTCAAAACGTGGAGATTTGATGAAAATCAGCGATGTCAAATTTTGCATAAAATTAATACTTTATCATTAGGATGAGCATGCGTAAAACCCAAAAAAGGTATCTAAGTCGAGTGCCTTTGTTTACTTTCTCATTATAAAAAATCTGCCCGCCTCGCGGGCACATTCTCATCGCGCGCTTCGCGCGCGGCTCGCTTCGCTCGGAAGTTTGAACGCGCCTAGGGCGCGCACCTGTTGGATCTCGCGCTTCGCGCTCGATAATGTATTCACCTCGCGCTACGCGCTCGGACGCATTTGTCTTACACTTTAAGCTTAGTTCCTCTAGGTTTTCCCACTTCGTGTGCTCGTTATTGCGCGCTTCGCGGGCTATTAGTAAGTTTCATAGTTATGGCCTGATTTTTGTTTAATCATGTCAGTTTTACATAAAAAGAAGAACTAATTTACTTAAGGTTCTACCGACCTTAAGGAACACATTCTCATCAAGACACTCGCGCTCGATGTTACGTTTAAAAATTATGTAAACCTCGCGCTCCACGCTCATTTCTGTTGATCGTATAGTAGAAACTCAAAACTTTGAGCGCGCTCGCGGCACGAAATTTGGTCGTCGCGCTTCGTAACGACCATATGTTACGTTCTATGTCCTTAGATAAAAATGACTAAATTTGTATTTTATTCAAAATGAGGAAGGAAATTCCTTTACTTCAGCGTATATTTTTCGTATCTTTCTAATAAATCCTACTATCGAAATGATTTTTTCCAACTATCTGAGAAGGGGAGAAAAAAATATCCAAGTCATTTTTGGAACATATATATGATAAATTTTTGAATGATTACTGAAAAATGGACATTGGAATTTTGTTTGGTTCTCTTTCTTCTTTATTCCCGCCCTAAGTTTATTTTGGAGACTAAAAGGTTATAGTCAGTATTGCATTCAGAGTCCATCATGACTCTTGTATCTTTTACTAGTTCTCTTAGCCTTTCATCCGTAATAACGAAGTCAATTATACTGTGGATATTTTATTTTCGCCAGGTAGACATGCGGATCATTTTATGTCTAAACCAAGCATTTGTAATAAATATGCCCTTTCCTAAGAACAAGCTGACTAATTTTTCCCTGTTACAATTTCTTCTTCTTGGATCCCCAGACTTACTTAGCACCCTTTCTGTATCTGTACCCTGACGTTGGACACCGACCCATCCGTTTACATCTCCTAGCAGAATGATTCTTTCACCTTGATCGCAAGAACTTATTGTATCATTTAAAGTGTCCCAGAAGGCGTCTTTGACATCTCTTGATCCTTGATCTTTGAGATGCTGTCTTGCTTCTTGATTCATAATCAAATCGACTACAATGTGACTCGCTATCTACTCCTGACCATATTTCAAAACCGCCTTTCAACACCCTGTTTTCTACGTTTCCACTTTCGCAACCCTTTTTCTTTTTCTCTGATACACATAGAATATCTAGTTTTTTTATGTGCGTAGTTTCTCGTAATACTCTTACCTTAAGATTACGGGGAGGT